>VZTU01009132.1:0-118921 GCA_013400835.1 Zapornia atra
CTCACACCTCACACAGGTGAAATAATACTCCCTCCAAATAATACTGTCATTCCTCAAAGGCAAGATTTAATGGAGTTTCAGATTTATATTTAAAGATATAGGCAATATTTATGGCTCCCAAAGGCATAACAAGGATGGATGCCCCTCTGAGAGACAAACAGGGAAAATATAGCCTGCACTAAAATCTTGATAATGGTTAGGATGCACAGTATTACTCCATCTTCTTACCTGATGATGGCAGTAGCCATGTACCCAAAGTCTTCCTACCATTATCAGCTGCTTAATCAGCAATACCCAACACTGAAAGTCATCCTCACTGGTGTGGAGTGTAGGAACCAAACATTTTTGAGTAAGAAGAAGTAAAATTCAAGACTTGCAGCTACATTTCCTGTGATGGGTACAGGACCAGAAGATGCCACTTCTTCAGCAATACCTCTGTGGGTGCCTCAGCCTTTGAACTGCCATGACAAAATAAGGGTGCTGCCAGCAATTCCTCTCCATGACCTCTCTTCATGCCCTTTTATCCAAACAGTGTGTACTCCCATCCTTCTACTGCTTGGTTCCTTGTCCTTGCTGAAGCCATCCCATTTTACTTGTCATAAGCCACTCTTTGCTCTTGGAAACATAGAATCATAGAATATACTGACTTGGAAGGGACCCATAAGGGTCATCAAGTCCAAGATCAGACTGTCTGGAAACCCTGCTTGTTTTCTGCAAAAGCACAGCATTTCCTTCAAAGGGACTGGCTAATTATAAGCCTGGCCATTCACCTACCTGAAATTATCTGGCTTTACATTAAAAAAAAAAAAAACTTTTCATTTTTCTCAATAACCAAATAGGTTGCTGTATTTTTTCAGCAGGAAAGAAATTTCTATTCGCTGCATGTGTTTTGTAAAGCCCCTTGGGATCCCTCCAAATGAAAAGCGCTATAAAAAGATACAATTTTATTATTTTAATTATTTGTAAGCTCTGTGCTGTTTTATGAGACTGAAATGCTTCCTGCAGAACAGCATGATTCTTGTCCTGACTACCATCCAATTTATTATTTTTAAGCCATTTAAATGGGAGATATCCTTTTATGAAGCCTTTCCACTTTCTACTTTTTTCCTATACTAGCTAAGAAATGAACAAAAATGTTATACATGTGTTGTACAGTGGCTGTCTGAGGGAATCTAATCTGACATGATGTATATGTGACACTTGTTAATATTACTTGGCGGGATTCAAACCTTGTGTGCACCCGGTCAGAACTGGTATAAAAATTTAAGCTTGTAAGATCATAAAAAGAGCTCTGCATTGGTCATTTGATGTTAAAGGGGGTTGAGTTGCAGCTGTGATGTTCACAGAGTTATCATTAGGTCTATGTGACTTGACTCTATTTTATTTTCTGTTTAAAATTAATTTATCAGAGTGAAATCAGAAATGTACTTTCAGTACGAAGCCTGTGAAGAGAAAGACCTGCTTCTCTTTCAAGAATAGGTAGAATTTAACAGAATTTTGCACACCAGCTACACACTTTCTAGACCTTGCCCAGCTGCCATGTAACACTACAGAAATCTGTAGGCATATATGTGTTCCTAAAGTTTTCTACATGTCCAGATTTTTGCTTTGTGTGTGCCAAGCCTGTGCCCAACCCAATCAACTCTTCACCTAGTTCATGCTTTTGCCTGATAATCATGGCTTGGAAACCTCTCCCACATACCTCTCAGGCTTCAGCATAAAGTGCAGTTGCAGCTGCCACTGTTTGGCATTCAGGCAGGTGAAAATAACAAAGTAGTGACAGCATTAACTTAGGGACAGAGCACTCTGTACCGTGAATCCAGTTCTGAGACCTACTACACAAGGTTCTAACTGCATACCAAGAAACAGGTGCCAGGGAGCACTGTCTGTGCATACTCACATATGGGGTAGAATTGTAACACCTCCCGTAGTTCACATGAGGCCAAAGCAACATGATTCATGTATCTGGAGGCAAGCACTGAGTTTTGGGGATATACAGGAGTTTCTGAGGTTAAAATGAACAAACAAAGCCCAAGAGGGAAAAAAGGAAGACATGGATGCACAGATATCAGCTATATGCCTGAATTTTTTTTTTTAACCAAGGAGGCAGAAGTTGGAGGAGGAGTGTCAAGAGGGGAAGGTGATACATTAGATAAACCTAATCCCTGTGAAGGAATTGTGCTGCTGGTGGCAACACCAGCAGCACTTCCTTCCTTGGCTGGTGCCATGACCCACTGCCAAGCATGGATGGTCCATGCCTGTCCTCATCCTGCCTCAGACACTGCTTGCACTGTGACTAAAAGGAGCAGTAAGAAACAGCACTAGTCTGAGGAAATAAGTGCTTTGAGAGCATGAAATACCCTCTTACCTACTACAGAGGGCAGCATATTAATGCTGGTTTTGAGCTGAATAAAGACATTTTTGAATAAGGGCATTTTTTGCCATACAAAATTCATCTTATAGAAAAAGGGAAGATAGAGGGGAAGCATGTATCCCTAAAATGTACCCTGCCATTTCCTTGGCTAACTAACAGTGGTTTTACCAAATACATGACAACCTCACAGTACAAGACGATTTTCACAGATCAATCGTCTAAGAGATGCAGAATTTTGATGCTATTTCAGACTTTTAGAAATAGAAAATAAATACAGTCAACAGGTTTCTTGCCTGTACTAAGCAATTTCCTTTAGTCCTGGGTCTATCATCAGACCGTCCTCATGATTGCTTCCTGGTGTTGCTTTTTTGAAAACCTTCTCGTACAGCAAAATATTTTAATAATTGTCCTGGCTTTTTTTGAGACAGACAGCTAAGTATTTGCTTTGACAGAAGACAGTCTAACAAAAGTCATCAGCAGTAATAAGTAGCCTACTTCCAAGACTTGTCTTCTTCCTAGACATGATGATTTGCGCCAACAAATTCTGCAGTATTCCACAGAAGCATTCAAACTCCCTTTTTACCTTGCACTTTTATCCCACTATATTAAAGTTATTCCACTTCAGTATTTCTTTTCTTCTTTATCTCCATACACCGAGGCCCTCTAAACTGTTTCTGGTTTCAAACTTTTTGAGTATATTTCAGCTGATTTGAAGAAAGATAGGTCAAATTTCTGTTGAAATTGCAGGAGGAAATAAACACTTCCATCTTTCAGAAAATATATACAATTCTTTAAGTTTTGTTCAGAAAAGGAGTTATTTGAAACAAATAATTTTTTACTTTTTATTTTTTATTTTTCTTTGCTGTGCCATAAGCAAAAATGCAAATTAAACAATTTTAATTTCAGATCAAAAGATTAAATCCTTCTTATTATTAAAAGCTTTAAAAATGAGATAGAAATACCACTTTGGAGTGCCGTTCCATCTCTACCATTGGTCTTCAAACAGATTGAAAAATATTCCTTTGGTAACAGTTTTTCTCCATGTTTTCTTTTGCAGATTAGAAATTACCTCAAATGGCAAATATGCACTATTATACTGAAATGTTAGCTCAGCCACAAAAATAATAATTCATCCAGTCCTACTGGGTGCTGATGGCCATTAACAACTTCTCCGTAATACATACACTTCATCTGAAAACTTAATATTCCAGGACCAGTCATCTGCAAAATAGCATTTTATAGCACTTGACTACTTTAAGAAAAAAATACTCTGTTAGTACAATTCACCTTTGGGTAGGTGCAGGGGCCCAGCATTCTGCTAATGGCTGCTTTGCAGAAAGGATTTGCATGCAGGAGTTGCTCAGGAGCTCCATCTCTGCACATACTGACAACCTGTGTAAGTCAAAAGGATGCCACTTTCACCTGGCATTTTTGTTTCCCCAGGGTAGCTCTACTATGGTGGTGCTACCAATAAATTTCTTTTTATCCTACTGACTTATGTTTTATAATAGCTTTCTAAAACTGTGATGAAATCTGTGTTCTGGGCCTTTCCATTACCAAATTTCCAGGGAGTCTTACTTCAACAGATGAGCAGTTAATTGTGATGCAATGGATGAAGAAAGACCTACAACCAAGTATGTCTAACAAGTACTTAAAGGTACAGAGAGAAATCCACAAAAACTTAAGAACTTTTAACCTTCCAGACCTGCCAGACCAAGATTAAATCCATGTTTAAATCTGGAGTCTTGCGGGGTATTTCCATTCTGATGAGAAGCAGATAACAAATCCAGCTGTTTCCTTTGTAACACAGACACAGGTTTTCATTAGGAAAAATGAAAGAGGGATCTTGCACACCCACACATGGGTAGACACATGGTCACACCCCCTATTTTTCATGTATTGTACCTTTTACACTCTTTTCCTAAGCACCTATCACCGTCAATACACCTTTCTCTCACTGTGTACCTACGCTCTCACTACCAAGTTTTCACACGATGAAATCATCACTAATAAACACTAATTAATACCTCCAGGAGGCCACAGATTTTGATACAATTTTGGAGTATAACGCAGCAGATATTCCTGATATTCCTTTTAGCAAAGCAGCAATCTCGATCCCTACAGCCATCAATCGGCCCCAGGACTTGGTTACTTATGAAGGAGATGAGTATTTCCCTCCTGAAACTCCCTAATCCCATTTGAGGTGTATGTCATTTGTATAAACAGCTTTGGGAGCTGGATGAGAGATGTTGTATTTGATGCTGAGTTAAATTCGGCATTGGAGGGAAAGCACAATAAAATAGGAAATTTTTCCAATCAAGTGCCATTACAGCATCCAGTATATTGAATCTTAATTTCCTTTGTATCAATACAGTTAACACATGTCATAATTCACTGGCTTCTAATTTGTTACACTTTTATTTTAGTCTGCTTACAAATTGTCCAGGGAAACAAGTACAGCACTATTTTTAAGTATGTCCATTTGTCCCCTTTACTGAAAATGGAACATGAATACCACCCCCCTCCCCATGTAATGCTCATGGCATCTTTCTTTCATCAGTTTTGCAACAAGTGAAGTATTCAAAGTTTTCCAGCCCCTTGTTCAAAATACACTCAGAAAATGCATATTATATTGTTCACAACCAATAAATATACAGTCATCTTGGAAAAATCACACTTAGAAAACATTACGCACAGGTGATAAACGCGTGCTAAAAATATACTAACAATTCTCCTTACATCCCAATATTTTTAAATGCCAAAATGCTTTACCATACACAGACACAATAAAATCACTTTGGTGTGGAGGCAAATCATGCTTAAATCAGATTTCCACAGCACAGACATACATTACGGATATATTAGTTGAGGACAATATTGATTATAGTTCTGGAATTCTTCGGCAAAAGCCTAAACAACACTCTTCATTGTAAAAAGAGTATCAAGTTGTCAAACTACATAGTTCAGAAGCAATCATTTGGGGCAAAAGTTTCTCTCATAACTCAGTGTTATGACCAAATGTCGCTCAATGTAACCCTAATTATTGTAAAGAGAAAAGACAGAACTTTCAGCTAGTATGGCACTATCTCCTGCCTCCTCCAAAGCCTGTATTAGCACCTGCTCAAGTACAGCAAACATGGTGCCAAACCCTGACCATCAGCCAGGTACTTTTCATTTGAGCTTATTTTCAGGAGGTTCTTGTTTGTCAGTAATAAAACTGCTTTAGTTCAAACAGCTAGGATTTCTGAAATATTCCAGAATCATCTGTCTGGGTGAGTCTAGTTCAAACTGCAGTGGTAATCTGCGTCAGTCCTAGGTCGTTGGATTCTTCTCTCTCTTGAGGACAGTAAGATGACATTTCCACGACTAGTCATACCGGTTTGTTTGTCCCATCTGCTTCCCTCATGTAAGTTGGGTCTTGCACAGTGTTTCTGACTCTGCTGGTGCTCTGCCTGTCCATCCTCATCTTAAAGGGGAAGCAGAAGTCCTTGAAACATCTCTTGAAGTTTTCATCCAAGAAAGCGTAAAGGATTGGATTGAGGCTGCTGTTGGTGTAACCCAAAGCGATGCAGAAATAATAGCTGGATATAGCAGCAGTACTGTGGGACACATCTCCTAACGCTTCAACCAGCACAAAAATGTGAATGGGAGTCCAACAGATAATGAAAACTGCCACGACCACAAGAACCAACCTGGTGATGCGGCGCAGGTTTCGATCTTTTTCTCGAGAGCCTGAGAGAAGCCGTACGCTTTTAAGGCGCAGGATCATCAGGGTGTAGCAAACAATTATAATGAGAACTGGAATAACAAATGCAAAGACAAAGACACAGATTTTCATGAAGATGTCCCACCACACGTAATCTCTGTCTGGAAATTGCAAGGAGCATTCAGTGCTAGCAGTATCTAGGAATGAAAGAAGACAGAAGAAGAAAATTGCTTTATTATTAGATATTCTAAACAACATAATTATCATAGCATAAGCTAGAAAAAGTGATTATCATGTAATGTGATACTAATAAATGGAGTTATCATTATACTAATAAATTGAGTTATCATTAAATCATTCCAAGGAAAGCTTTCAATTGCCATTGAAACTCGTTTTATGCAGCTGTCTCTAGAAATTACTTAGAGATGGGGGCTTTTTAAAATGCATAACATTTATAAAATTTGTTTCCCATGGGAGGACCTAAAAATGCAGAGCACAAAAATAAAAATTTGTAAAGATGTTTCCATTTGAATCTTGCTGAGATTCAAAGCCAGCATGAGCACCATGTTCAATGGAGTAGAAAGCCCAAAATTATTATCTAACTACATATGTTTTTGTCTGTGGGTGGAGACAGATTTTCGGTATGAAGGGTGGGAGCTGAACGAGGTTTCAACCGTAGGAAGATTTTGCCAATATATGCTAATTGTGTAATAATCTTTTACCACGTGCCCTCTTCCATGCAAATGGAATACCACGTAAGTGCTTGCATTCAGAAAAACTTACTTCCTGGCAACGTCGTCTTTTCAGTTATATAGAAGCAAATAAAATATGTGCCTGCACAGAATCAAATGGAAGCTGCTCTTTTTGCAGATCATGTCATTGAATATTCAGCCTGCGGGGAGACTGCAGGACCCGGGCTGCTGACACCAGCCCACTCCCTTCCTGACTGCCCATGCCAGGGTTCAGAGCCCTGGGCTGTCACTTCATTTTATGTCCCAGAAATATTCCATCTGGCAGGAGGCTCCTAAGGAATGAAATATTTGAGATTTCATTTGCTGACCTCATTGGAACCTTCCAGCATATAAAACAAGATGCAAGATAAATGGCCAGGCAAGAGAAGGGGTAAATTTACAACTACTATCGGCAGTTAAACTCTACTGAAGACAAGTCAAGGTAGCACAAGGATGTTTCACTCTGAATTGTAGCCTAGATTTTATCCTCTTGAGTACTGCATTACTCTTTCCCCCCCTCCCCTACTGAATTTGTCATTCCTTCTCAAATTATTATGTATTGGCTTTTACTGAATCAGATCTAAGGGTGGAATGATTCAATATATTCTTGCACATCACTTTTTTTTATGTCTTCAGTAGAATTAGTCAGAAAAATTCCATCAAGCTCTATTTCCTAGCTATCAAAATGCCTCACAAATCAAGATGATATTGCAAAGAATTTGTTTTGAAAAACAGCTGGGGGGGGAGGGAAATTGTCATTATGGTATCACACAGGTATTTTCATGGTTAGATATCAGAAAGCTGTTCTGGGTGGTACTGAATGCTAAAACATTGAATAAAAATGTCAAAATCAAGGCTAAATATTTTGAGGTTTTATTTTAAGTAATATAACCACAAATGGGTGATTCTGAAAGTTGAAAAGGTAAACGACATATCTTTCAAGCCTGATGGAGGATACTAAGATACAGCACAAGTATATCTTGTCAAGATCTTGACACTCAGTCAACTTTTCTAAATCATTTGTGATCTAGGCTTTTATATGTGTAGTTGCTTTTACTTCTTTTTATTCTAGAAATGTCGACAACCATCTTCAAAGAAGTTTTCACTTTGATTATTTATTTGTAATAATCACAGCATAGCAGCAGCTGGATGCAGCTGTAATAACTAGACTAGTAAATCTGCATCCAGATGTGCAGCTCTGGATAAAAGCAAGATGTCATCAGGGCTGACTACTCCAGACCACATCCAGCTACTCAGTGAAATCACCTCCCAGAGGAAACTGCCTCTTCAGAGCTACTGACATAATTCCACATATTTATGAAAATAATTAGGACATTTTTGCTACATTTTAGTATCATTTGTAGTTTGGAATGGTATTTTAGAATTCCAAATTATTGAATACAAATTTAACTATTGTCTTATATCTCGTTACAGTTTGTTTTCTATGGAAAACCTTATTCTAAATGCATTAATATTCACATGTCTCGTTTGATATAGATAACACTATCAATTGTATGGAACCCATTTACATTTTCCCAATTTACAACAATTAACAAAAAAAAATGCATTCCAGGCAAACAACCAACAATGAACCTCGTCATAATGCACAATATCATAATAATTTTCAGAAACTTTGGAAGAGAATAAAATCCAATTTGTATTTTATTCTTGTTTCCTGAAAAGATGCAGAACTTAGAACTGTCACAAACTGAGTACCTAAGATTTCCTTCCTTCCTTTCCTTCCACTTTTTTCCTTCCTTTTCCACTCTGAAAGCCAAATTGTCCAAATACCGCAATATATTTAAGGAAAAATGCTGCATTCTGGATAGTATTTTAGTGTAAATATATTTTTTATGTGTTTGATAAGCTACCATTTTAAAATAATCTTAATCTTGACATGGGAAATACATTGGTTAGGCATTGGAACAGATTGCCCAGGGAGGTGGTGGAGTCACAGTCCCTTGAGGTATTCAAGGAAAGGTTGGATGAGGTACATGGTTTAGTTAGTAATATAGGTGGTAGGGGGACAGTTGGACAGGTTGATCTTGGAGGCCTTTTCTAACCTTAATGATTCTGTGATTCTGTGCTTCTGTAATTTGTTAGATATATTATTAATTATGTAAAATTGAAGCACCCATACTTCTCTGTATTCAAATGGAGCCTTCATACTGTTACTGGGAATACTAATAGTACCTCTGTTTTTAATTATTTTTTTAAAATGAGCAATTCTTCAGCAAGAAATGCTCCATTGTAGCCAGGGAAGGAATATTTACACAGATGTAAAGATTATTCTGTGGGGAAAATGCATCTGGAAGAACACTGCTGGGAGCAACCCTCACCTTTGAGAATGAAATGGACTAATTGAGCATGGGGTGGGAACTTTAAGTATAACAACTTTTCATTCAATGATCAGTTTTCATTTAAATCTGAATCCAACAGAGGTGCTGTAGCATATAAACAACAACTCTTCTGACCAAATTAAAGTTTCAGTCCCAAGCTCAAGCTGTCAGACAATGGGAGGATCCTTGCTTTTTCCCCCTCAGCATTTGTCAGCGCAATTCCTGAACACACCAGACAAGGTAATTGGCAGTAAATGCTCAAGAGAGACCTTAGATCAGAGAAGCAGAGCTGAGTCTGACGAGCATTTGCCAATAATTTCCAACTATGTTCGGCCCAGCTGAGCTGTGTATTACTGGTCTCTGTTTCAGGATAAAAAAACCCACCAAAAGCTGCCTGACACATGGTGTGGAAAAGGCATTTAATCATTGCTGGCCTCAGCACAGCCCCTTGATCTAAACGTGACAGAAATATTCTGCTAGTTAAGCATGCTCCAACAAATCACCATCCTATGCCCTTCAAGATCTTACGCATAGTGATGCATTCTTCCCAAATGAAGCCAATGTTTCCTGAGCCAGGCATTGTTCCTTAGACACTGCCAAAGCTTTACTGAGAAGTTACAGCACTACAAACCAGGACACTTGATCCCCCAAAGGGCTGAAGGGAGCTTCCAGAGAACTCTTCTGTCCCCTACACACCAGAAGACCAACAGCAAGAACAAAATTTATGCATTGTCAGCCAAATCAATCAGCCCTTGATTCCTGAAATGTTTTGTTTGCATTGATCTGTGCTGTACAGTTTAATGCAGCATTTATTGTCTCTGTCAGATAAAACAGTGTCCTTATGGAAGCTTGCCATTTCTCTCAGGAGGAGCAAAGCCCTTCTAATAGAAAAGTTGGTTAATTCAGGAAATTACTAATAATTTTTAAAAATAGTATTTACACAGCAAACAAGACTGACACCAAATAAATGTGTGTGCCTTGTATTTTATCAAGCCATTCACTAACTGCATGGCCCCAACCCAAGGACATCATCAGAGATCTCAAGCCTTTTGGAGACATCAAGGTGCTCCTGCACCACAGTCATGCCTCTGAATATGAAATATATGTGTGTGAGAATGGTTCTTCCCTTTCCTTCTCAAGGAGGATTTAAAATCAAATTAATCCCGAAGCAGGGAAGTTTTGGTAATAAGTCTTCAGTTATAGGGGCTAAATACACAGTCCTCCATGGGTTACAAATTTCAAGCACAGCCTACAGGTGGTCTGCATATAGGTATCATTGACTTCATGTTCTTCTAATTGCTTCCTTGCCATGGTCTGTATTCCCAGTTCCTCTGCTGGTCCTTATTCTCAGCTTTTCCAAGTCTCCAGATACATCTCCAACCCTTTCTAACAAAAATTTGAGATACCACCATGTTTAACTTAGCTTGATTTTCTGTCTCCAGCTACTGCTGACTTTTCCTTACCACACCTTCAAGCTATGTGAAATGGTTGTAGGTAATAAGCTGCTAAGTCTTAATACTAATGACAATTGTAATATGAATACTAATGACAAGCAATCTAATTTCTGCTGTTAGACCTTCATCAGAACTACTCTCATAACACCTACAAAGAGCACCTTAAATTCACATGTAAAGTTTCACCCTAAACTGGTCTTTGATCTGTCTGCTGTGATCAAATTCCTGATTATTTTCCCCTGCTGTCTGCTAGAAGTTTTTGATGTTCTCATTCTAGCACAGACAATGCTTCAAAGTGAGTTTTGTTCAAAGTGCATTAGTTGGCCAGGGCAACTGAGCTTAAATGATTTATATGTCATACTGTAATGTTCTACAATACAGTTTAAAATGTCAGAAATGTAGACATACCTTTTGAAGAAGGGATCATTCAGGTTCAATCAATATTCAAAGCTATATTTTTTATCATTTGAGAAACAAAAAGACTGATTTTGAATGCTTATACTCACCTTCCCTTACTTTGGTACCTCCAAGAACTATCGCAGATATGCCAACAGACGAAGACAACAACCAGATACAGATGTTGATTATCTTTGCCTTGAGAGGTGTACGGAAGTCCAGAGCTTTGACAGGGTGACACACGGCAATGTATCGATCAACACTCATCATGGTCAGTGTGAATATGCTGGTAAACATGTTATAATAGTCAATGGAAATAACTATTTTACACAGCACATCACCAAAGGGCCAAGAGTTCATCAGGTACTCAGTGCTTTGGAAAGGCATAGTTGTGGTAACCAGGGCATCTGCCATGGCCAGGTTGAAAATGTAGATGTTGGTTGCTGTCTTCATCTTTGTGTACCTGAAGAAAAAAAATATTTTAGGCTTTAATATTTCAAAATATGATTCTGCACATTCAGATAAGTAACGGTTTAACAGTCAGACTTTGCCATAGTTGGGTTTTTTTTCTGACAGAATTGCACACAAATGGAAAACCCTTGGGGTAATAGTGAACATATTTGACTCAGTCTGTCAGCACCTGCATTAGCAGCTAGAACTGTTCACCACAGGGAAAACAAGCTATATGAATACATTTTTATCTAGTTAGTCAAATGCTCACTTCAATTCTATCTTCTCAAATGATTCTACAAGAAAATATCATTGTTACATTTGCAAGTGATCAAAATGTTTTCTATTTCTTTTCCTTAACTGTCAGTGATCATAAACTTCCTGGTTTGTGGAAGGAACAGTTATCCCATTTTCTAGTAAGAGTTCATGCAAACTGTTACACCTGCCAGGCCGGATTGCTGCTTACACGGTAGTTTCTCTACCTTGAATTCTCTACAGTGATGCCAGTTTATACATGTTTTAGACAACCCCTTTCTTTACTCCTTCATTTCCAATTTCTTATCTTTTCTTATCATTAGCTTCTCCCAGTCCTCTTTCTTATGACTGCCAATGTAAAAGATGATTATTGTTTAAATACCGCAGTGGTAAAAAAAAATGGTCATACCAATATTTTTTTCTTCATCCCTTAATTTCATCACAATGAAACACTTGTTTTGCCCAGCTGATTAGAACGTCACCCTTCAGAGAAGACCAGGATCTGTCTGGTTGTTTTTTTTTTTGAAACAGCATCCTGCTTTGTTCTGCCCCGATAACAGTTTTGGGAGGACAGCCTGTGCCCTAAAGCATGGAGGTTTGCTTCCAGCTCTGCTATGGACATAAATTATGAAGGTTGATGATATATTCCTCTTAACATAGGGATATACCTGACTCTCCTTTCTGAAATGCTACCCCCTAGCTAGTTACTTTTGCTCATTACTGTTAATTTATTACCAGATTCTATGACAGATTCTCTTTCTCAAGATTATTTCAGCCCCATATTTTGAATGTGTGCCCCAACTAAAATATGCACACATAATACAGACAGAAACTCATCTAGCTAGATCTTGCTATGCCTTCATTAAAAATGTACAGTGCAAACAAAAGATTCAACTAGTTCAGCTAATGAACACATAAGACAGTGTGTCTATTTGTCTTTAAAACTTTCATATGTAAAATAAAAAATCATTTTTTAAAAATGTGCAGTGTTGACTAAATGTGCACAATATGTAAATTAGCTATTAATTAAAATACGGGCAGAAATGTCATTCTATTACCAATACAAAATGTTAAAAATAGCATCAGTTTTTCTAAAACACTCTCATGACAACATTTTGAAAACATAAACCCAAATGCTGGTTTATAGCATAGAAAAGAGAACTGCAAGGGAGAAGTAAACCCTTCTCACCTAGGTGCCATGCCCAGGCTCACATCCTGAACAAAGCCATAGCTGGTGAAACGTTAGGTATCTCTGAACAAAGACAGATAAAAGAAAGCAGCAGCAAAAGCTCTACACTGATGGCATGACCCCCATGGTCCAGACTCCTACCCTGGTTTGAACTTCTCAAAGGCAGAGCGAGGAGGCACCCACTAGTCAAAGCTGGGCTTGTGCCCCCTCCCAGATGAACCTCCTCGGGTTGAGGACGCAGTCTGTCCTGTAAGTCATGTGACAACCTGTAAGGCACTATTTACACACAAATGTGAGGGCATACAGCTATGAGAAATAAATGTAAGACACATTAACAGACCAGGAACTTTCCTCCTGGTTAAAAAAAAAAAAAAATCTGAGTGCATGGAATCCTAGAATGTATTAGGTTGGAAGGGACCTTTTGAGGTCTTTTAGTACAACCCCCTTGCAGTAAGCAGGGACATCCCCACTAGATCAGGTTGCTCAGAGCCCCATCAAGCCTGACCTTGAATATCTCCGGGGTTGGGGCCTCAACCACCTCTTTGGGTAACCTCATCCAATGATTTACCACCCTCATATTGAAGAATCTTTTCCTAATATCGAACCTAAATCTCCCTTTTTTGAGTTTTAAAACTGTTACCCCTCATCCTACTGCTACATGCCATTGCAAATGGTTCTTCCCCAACTTTCTTATAGGCACTTTTCAGGTACTGAGTGCATTTCAGTTGTACAACTGAATAAAAACTCACTAAACACTCAGACTGCAAATCTGTGGTAAAATAGACTAATTTCCATTAAATATCTGAAAAGGAGTAGTAGAAAGGTGATTTTACTTCAGTGGACATCACCAATGATATTTGGAATTGTTGCCTTGGTCAGATTGCAAAAAAAGACTATGAGAAGTTGGAAAGGATACATTAAAAAGTGCCACAAAGATAAGCAAAAGGACTGGAGAAAATTCTTACTGCAAGTAATTTAAAGAGCTCAGCACATTTAGTTTATCAAAAAGAACACTGAGAGGTGACTTGATTACAGTGTCTAAAGACCTCCACAGGGAGAAAATAGCAGGTACTGAAGAGTTCTTTCAGACTGCAAAGAAAATCGTAACAAGGACAAATACATAAAAGTCAAAGCCAGACAAACTCAGCTTAGAAACAATGATGGATTTTTCCTAACAGCTAAGGTGATTATTACTGGGAACAAATCACACAAGAAAGGAGTAATTTTTCCATTTTTTGATGTCTCCAAATCAATGTCTGTTGCTTTGCAAAGGGTGTGCTTCCGTCAAATACAAGTTACCAGAGTCAATACAGGAATATTTAAATGAAAAGGACTGGCCTATGATAAGCAGAGATGAGGTAGCTAATAGTTCTTCTGAATCCTTACTTCTGTAGATCTTTGGAAAACTTTCACAAGGGTTTGGATAGGCAGAGTTTGCTTTCATGTTTAGAAGAATTTGTTTGGTCTCTTTTCCTTAAATTAAATCAGAAAAGTAGCTAAAAATAACTAAGAGGATCTTCTTAACCTTGAAAAAATTATATATCTGAAAGACTTTACAGCTGACATTTCCTGTTCCTTGCACCTGAATTCAATTCTTGTTTGTGAATGACATTGTGACTGTTTATATCATATTTTCCCAGTCACCCGAGCCTTCCAGTGGAAGAATGACAGACCCACTATAAAATGCCACTATTTTTTTAGCTAACTTCAGAATTAAAATTTTTGAAGCTGCAACATTAAGCGTGTTCTCTGTATAAACACTGCTTATGTTATACATGTAAAGAGAACAATTTTGGGTTTTTTGGACTATGCAACACATGCACATGTAACAAAATTAATTTTCCTCACTACGATTGATCCAGCAGGAAGGATATCTTGTCATTCACAGGTAGTAAGAAATATAGAATCATATCAGCATTTAGACAACTTCCAATGTAAACAAATCAAAGCTGTATATAGAAGTGAAAATTTAACTGGGAAAATAAAAACTCACTGTGTGCCATTCCTTCCATAAAGCTCTGTGAAAGCTTTAGCTCGCTGCAGGAGCACGTATGCACACAGCAATCCTGATAACCTCACCTGGCGTGCATCTCGTGCTTTCCCACAGCTCACCAGCCTGGCAGTCCCATGGTTTGGGATGGAGGGGTCCTTAAAGATCATCTAGTTAATGACTAAGTATCATCTGGATCATGACTAACTGGCCCTGCCCAAATCCACCCCAGCTCACAGAGCACAGGCACTACCTTGCACCACTCACTCTGAGCCAAGACTAGGGACTTGACCCCTTTTCTGGCAGATGTTAAAGAAGGTGAGAGACCAATAAATACTGTTCCAGTAAATACTTTATTAAATTTAGGCAATCAGTTGTTCCAGGCGCCGCAGAGGGATCATGTGTACCTAACTCAGGGATGCAGGTTGCACTAGTTAACCTCAGCAGTACTAAGTCCAAGCACGTTTTACTGATGCCATGTTAAAACTCGTTGGTCTCACACTAGTAATGTAAAGATCTTGATTACTTTCACCTGAAAGCATCGGCCTCCATGTAAATGAGATGTTGGACTTTAAAGTTGTTAGGCAATCTAGATTAAATCATACACTCGTTTAGAAGTTAATCAAATTCATAAATGCCTTTGAGAATCTGGGCTCAGTCATCCAAACTCCTTTCGATGTTTTTAATTAAACACCTAAAAATTATTGAATGCTGACACGCCTCTGAAGATATGTGCTTGCAGGCTTAATCAAAAGTCCAGTTAAAGTATTGGAGTGACTGGTGTTGCTGTCAGATACTTTGAAGTGAGTCTCAAATATGAGATGAAGGGTTTAACTGCTTTTCTACAACTCATTTTGTTGCACCAAATTGCAAATGTGGTTTCAGGTTTTCCCACTATATCCTATGTTCACCCAAATCTGCACTCAAACAAGGTCAAAACAGTGATCAAGAATGGGAATCTTGCCTTCCTTTGCAAAATTACAATTATTGATCGAATACCTGGATTTAATTTTTGGAAAAAATACTACCTGTTTTACTTGATCTAGCAGAACAGATAGGGTAAGGCTGGACATAACTACAGCATAGATGCCACAGTGATTATTAATAACCGACAGCTTCTTAATGTATTTGATAAATAACTTTCAAAGACGACTAAATTATTCATAAAACATTGCTGTGTAAAGCATTAGTGGGAAATGCTGTGTTTAGAAAATGGTTTGTTAAATACTGGGATTTCATATTAAGACAACAGCTTTTTTAATATTGCATAGGAATAGAAAGTACCTCTCTTAAATCAGGTGTTAGAATCTAATTTCAAGAGGCAGAAAAACCTCTGATGACTTATTTGGTGGATCTCAAGACTCCTTCTCAAGCTATAAGCAGGCCTCAAGCCTCTGTAGACTTTAAATAACTGAAAGATATATGGAAACCCTTCTGAAAAATAGTCAAGATGAAAAATAAAACTTTGGTTTGGATGTATTTTTTTGATGGATGTATGATGGGAGATTTTAAGGAGCAAGATTGAAATGATGTCTACTTATATTTCAGATGTAAAATTCACAAAACTATCACACCTTAGGCTAAGTCCACTTTACAAAAGTTTTTTGAGACTGACTTTAATCACACCCTTAGAAAATTTCCCCGATTTCTCAGTTGACTCATCATTGCTGTACTTTTCCTTCTGGAGTAGAATTTACTTTGTGCATTTTTTTAAGACAGCAAATAGGAAGAAATCACACCTCCAGACTAACCTTATTAATGAAATTGTGAAGAAGAATGCCATTAAGATGTTGGTATGCTTTCAGAAAATAATCACAATGCATTACTAAATCTGCTAGTAGTGCCCCTTAAAGTTATTATCTCAAACAGACAAAAGGAGTGTGATTCTAAGGTACACCATAACATTAGTAAAGCTAATAAAAGTTGAGAAGGAAGCTCTGGTCAGTTCTTTTTTCACGTAATTGTAATAGGCTGGAATGTTCCCTGCAGTATGAAATGAGGGATGGGGAGAGGAGAAACACAAACATACTACAACAGTGTACAGTGTCAGAGCGAAGGTACAAAAGCATGAAATAAAATGAGGTATAGCAAACGTATTTTTGGCAGATACCTGAGTCAGTGGGTGAAAATGAAAGCTAAAGCACATCTAAAAGCAAATTGCAAAACCACCTATCAGCAGGATGCAGGCTCTGTTCCACTAGGTACCTCTGAATGAAGTATATGGAGATTGAGCAGCTGAAAATCTTATTCAGGAAAGCTCTGAATCTGAAGGCACTCTCAATATCAGACTGCGTCAGAACAAGGGCTGGGTGAGGAATGAAAAAAAGAGCCCAACCAAAAGCAAACAAACAAACAAAACCAAAACCAACCCAGGAGGATCTGTTCTAAACAAATACCATGTCAAAAGGATGGCTCAGCTATCTCTTGGATCTTCATAAATTAAGATAAAACGCTTAAGCCAATAGGAAACTAAGACTGAGTTAATTTAAAAAATGCAAAAATTAGTATGCTGCAGTTTCCATGTTCATATCAGGTTATATGCTATTACCATGTTTTGAATGACAGCCAGAATTTACCAAGGGATAGGACCTCAGAAAACACTTTAAATAAAGGCAAACATTGTTACTGCACACATTTAAAGGTTGTCTGTCTTTAGTATCAAAATTGTTCGGAGACTACAAAAAATTGCACCTATTGCCTACAAAACAATACCCTAAAGTGGAATTGTCTTTATTAATAAGCACATGTGAGTACCTATTTTTAATCAGCTTAAAGAAGAAAAGCATAATCTTGTCCTTTATTCTCCCCTCAGAGAGCATAATCTACCTGAATGTCAGAAGGTATCATTAAAATCCTTAGAATTTACCACTAGCATTCATCCTCTGAATTAGCCATAAACTGAGCCTGAACAAGATCTTGCAAATTTAGATTAGGTGTGGAAGCTTTCCTTCCTGAGCTAAACAGCCAGATTCTGAATTATACTTCAAACCTGCATATATTTTTCTGTGAGCTTAAGAGCCCCTTTTTGAAGAAATATGCTTAATGTTGGGAACACCAATACTGTGAAAGTTGTGCTTCTGTGCCATGATTTTGCTAGGGCAGCTCATAGAAACATCAATGTTCTGTGATTTATTGTTGCTTAAACTGAAGCAGTGAGAATGCAGAATTTTGCAAAATCAATACTTTATCCAAACCCAGTGTGACTATTTTATTATTATTATTATTGAGCCTAGACAATTAGCTTAGACTATGTACCTGAGTTTTTGATCTCTATTGGTAAGAAAGGCAACCTAGACCTTGTCAAGCACCTGAACCTGTCTCTTGAGAAACTTACTACTGCCACAGATGTTTTCTGGTGACGAGTCATGCTATGGAGAGTTCCCAGGGTGTTACACAGCCCATCCACTCATGCCTGATGAGTGCTGAGTCTCTGTCTCTGTTAACACACACCTTTCCAATTGTTCTTCTCTCTTAAAAGGGTTTGGTTTCTTTCATGAACGGCATGAGCTCCCTTAGCAGATCAAAGTGCTTCCTATGTGTTTGTGGAAGAGGAAAGTGAGTAGGACAGAGGATGCCTGCAAAGAGAACAAATCTCATTGCTCAAGGGGACAAAGATATTGGCTTCAGAAGAAGATTTTTCAGGGTCTTACTTCCCCTCTTTTTCTTTGGAGAGGATCTGATCTCCATAGGTAGCTATGTATGCAGAAGTTGATTGGAAGCAGACAAATGTTATCACCATTTGCTTCCCCTAAGATGGGGAGAGAAATAAGGAAAGAATTCAGCAATCTCTCACATGGGGGTCCTTGCATGTGGGAATCACTCTTGTTCTCAAAAAAAAAAGCACCTGGTCTGCATTTAGCCACAGGGATGAATAATATCTGCCACTGCTGGGAGTGTCGTATAGGACAACCACATACTTGGCCTTCTGGAGACCTGAATCTCTGGTCAGCACTCCTGTAATAAATTTGAATGGGAGATAAGGGACCTCACTGTAGAACAAGTACAGAATTATGTGGCAAGGCAACAAATGCATACACCAGTAGCAAGACAGCTCAGGGAAAAGTCATCGGTACCTCACAGGAGGCAGCCGGGGGTGCAGCGGCAAGTGGCTTTTTCTGGACTCTACACATTCAACTGTTTTCCACACCTACCTAATTGAAGCCCAAAGCACAGATCAGCTGAAAATACACTTTCCCAAAGGAGATGATACAAGTAAAATGCAGGAAACTTTAAGACAGAGTTAACTGAACAGCATAGCTGATAGCTTCCATGCTGAAAATACTCTTCTTCTCCTGTACACTTTAACAAGCCCATCATTCTGAAAGAGCAAGTCACACATTCACACAGATTCACAGAACTGTAGGGGTTGGAAGGGACCTCCAGAGATCATTGAGTCCAACCCCTGCCAAAGCAGGCTCCCTAGGACAGGTCGCACAGGGAGGCATCCAGACAGGTCTTGAATATCTCCAGAGAAGGAGACTCCACAGCCCCAGGCCAGCCTGTCCCAGTGCTCTGTCGCCCTCACTGTGAAAAAGTTCTTACACATATTACCTGATGCTGTCTGTCAGCCAGCAGCATAGTAAAAATAAATTCTGGGTGTGAATATCAAATAAATACTGAATAGCTTGTCCGAACTAATCCTACCATGCGGATTCCCATCTGTCAATATTGAGGGAGGCCTTTCCCAGTTGCCCTATGGTAGGCACAGTGGTTAGGCTACCTACAGTGCAGTGGCAAGCAGATTTAGCTATGTAGTCAGTCAGCAGATATGAAATCCTCTGTCTTCCAAGTGCTGGGTAGCTTAGTTTGGGAAGCAATAGGACAAAGGGTAATGTTTTTAAACTAGAAAAGGGAAGATTTAGGTTGGATATTAGGAAAGGATTCTTCAATATGAGGGTGGTAGATCATTGGAACAGGCTGCCCAGAGAGGCAGTTGAGGCCCCATCCCTGGAGATATTCAAGATCAGGCTTGATGGGGCTCTGAGCAACCTGATCTAGTGGGGATGTCCCTGCTTACTGCAGGTGGGTTGGACTAGATGACCTCCAAAGGTCCCTTCCAACCTTACACATTCTATGATTCTGTGATTCTATGATTCTAAACCTAGATATTCACTCAGAATGCACTGCTGAATGGCACTGACTTTTAGATCAGAGATGAGCAGCCAGACAGGGCACCTTGTGTTGCACAGGTGGACTGGTGTGTGGAGTGGAGGACACAGAAAGGTTCTGGACATGTTCTTGCCATGTATTAGTGGACATTTGTCCACCTAAGTAAATCATGCTAGGCTGTCATACTCATGCAGAGAAGACTGAGATTTCATCATAAATGATGTCTCAAAACTGAAAATAGCAAACTGCCTAGAATTAATTTTCACTTCCCTGGGGATTAGAAGGTGAATCTAATGAGAGCTGAAACCTCTGGCTTCAGGAGAATGAAACATTTCAAAGATAATACACAGGCTAGCATGCAAACTTCCCAAAGGAATGGGGAAATATTGTACACCCTTACCTACTCTTTATTGATATTCTTTTTTACATTCTGCAGAGTGCCAGCCTGGTCAGATTCTCCTCTCCCTGTGTCCTCATTCCATGTGTACACATCCCTTCCCTACAGCTAATTCAGTTTGTGCACTCACGTCTGTCAGCACACAAACCAACACTCATGCTGCTGTTTCCTCATGTGTCTCAAACTCCAACGACAAAGTGCAGAGTTTTCATCAAGGAGAAGAGCACAGGCTTCACACTTCACACAAGAATTACCTGATTATTGCAGATGGGAGTACCAAAACAGACATGAAGTAAACTTCCCAGAAGTAGATAATATGGAAGTTTTTCTGGATGCTTTTCCTTTAGAAAGCAATATGTGACTGAAATCAAAGCTATCCTTGGGAACTCATCTGTTTCAGAGAATTTCACTTAAGGGAAAAACTAATCATGCTTTGACTATACAGAGAGAGTTGACAAGCCAGGAGGATTTCTTAGTGCATCCCAGGCCATCCAGTCATTAACAATTTCCTGCCACAGCACCCTTTCAGCAAATTCAAAAACCTCTGTTGGGAAAAAACAAATAAAAGGCCCGCATTCTTTCCTTGTTCACATTCTTCCCTCTGTCCCCTTCACCAGAAGGGCTTAGCCAGCCTGCACCCTCCCAACACCATCTTCACTCTCCCCAC
Organism: Zapornia atra; assembly: GCA_013400835.1. Classification (NCBI taxonomy): domain Eukaryota; kingdom Metazoa; phylum Chordata; class Aves; order Gruiformes; family Rallidae; genus Zapornia; species Zapornia atra. The sequence continues at coordinate 21,058 of VZTU01009132.1, forward strand.
ACTTCAGCCAGGAGCATGAGCTTCCTCAGCACTCTCCTCACTGAGGAAAGGGACACTATCCCAAGTTTTCTGCCTCACCAGCAGGAAAGTTCTTGTAAGTTTTCACTTCTGACAGTTCAAAAGGGCTCCCCATAATTTGTCTTGCATCCAGACATTGATTCCAGTTACGCCTTTGTCTGAAATAAATGACCACCTGGCCACTAGCCCAGCGGAAGTGTCTGGATAGATACCAAATTACATTTCAGAAGCCAAACAGATTGCTCACCATAAGCTCTAGCCTCTCTGTAATGCTGTCTCTAGGAAATATCCCTTCCAATCCTTTCTCTCTCTGTTTTTTCAGTATCTGCTCTTCTCACCACAGTGTCATATTGGGAACTCATCTTGAGTTTCTTGTCTGCTTGGAAACCTGAGGTCTCACTTATTCATTGTCTACCAGGGTATTACATGTATTAAAGAAATTGAAATTGCATGTATTAAAGAAATTAAAGACTGGTCAAACTATGCTATTGTTTTATAGACCTGTCCTCTTCAATGTTTCCTGCTACTCTGCTCTTTGTGCCATCTCCAAAAGCTGTTGGCAATGACCAGTCTTCAAAGTCATGATGAAAATTCTGCCAAGTTTGGCCAAACCCTGCAGAACCTACTGAAGTTACCTTCATTCAGTGAGGTAAGGCCAGATGCTCTGAGCTCCTGCAGTTACTATTGATTCATTTGATACCTGTGTACTGATAGGAGTAAGGTGTCAAATGTTTGGGTAGAAAAAGGTATAAAGCTCTAAACTTCCTGGAGTAGGCCTACATACGGGTAGGCCTTTAGTTTTAGCAGCCAAACCCATGATTTCATAAAAGAATGGAATCATACCAACTGCAAGTAATAGGAAATAGGTAATTCTGTTAGGGTGACTCTTCTGGAGCTTCATTTTTCATTTCAGAACAATGTTCTTCCCAAATATAAATTAATTAAATTGGAAAAATAATTTGGAGCAAATTGACAAGTAATGTTTTGATGTTATAAAAATCTAATCTTGATTTAAACCAATAGATTAAATTCATTTCCTTTTTTTTTTTTAATATTTTTTTTCATTCTCATTTGGAATGAATGATGGAGAAGATTTAAAAACAATCTGGAGTTGATTTTATATGACATTTTTTAACAGACTCTTCCTGTTACATAAGATGCTATTTGACTTGATGAATATAAGAATAAAAATGTGTTACTAGTTAGATTTTTTTTTCCACATTAGACTAAGCAGAGGAATACAAGCTTTTTCTTTTCCCTTAGGAATGAATCTACATATCTATGACACAGCCTCTTGTTAAAACTGTTTTTGAATGCAGAAAATTATTCAGTTCAGTGGAAGCTCGAAAGATAATTTTAAAGAGAGACAGGATAGGCTAGGTAAGATCCTGATGATGGTAACTGTTGTCAGTAAATGACTTCAGGAACAATGGAGGTAAGGCACCTAGAAAAAGTGAATCTGGAGGGGGTAAGAGGCATCTCTCAGAGTATTTGCCAGATTAAGTTTATGGTGTTGGTAAGAGTGAATCCATAGTTAAAGTTGTAACTTTAGTCAGGGGACTTCTCTTCCCTTCCAGTTGTTACTGGAAAACACCATTTTCTTTAAAAATAGGCACTAAATTTTAGAGAAATAAAGTCCAGAGGGATGAGAAAGGGAGGAAATAGACTTTTGCTTCCAAGGACAAGACTTATTTATCAATTTCAGCCAACTATTTCACTTCCAGAAATATCGTCTGAGACCTCAGAGGTAAAGCTAATCTCAAAAGAAAAGGTTTGGGGTTGAAATAGTCTCTGACTATGCCAAGACACTTATAGCTGTACAACTCTATTCAGGTGAGGTCAGGTAATTTCACCTGGTTTCTACAAATCCATTTCATACCCCCTCTCCTCATCCACAGGGGAAGGACAGTGTTTCCTACACAGTATCCACATTTCCCACCCATATAAGAGGCAACATGGTGCCCTCTTTCTCTGTTACTCTCTCCCCAAGTAAAGCAGCAGCTGCAGGTGACCATGACATCTCGTGTGCCTTGGCTCGGCGTGAGCAAGGCACTGTCAGCCCACCCAGATGGCTGCTGGCCTGTCAGCAGATGTTCTGGGACTGATACTTGTGCCTCACAGCTGACATGAACATGGGAAGAGTTCCTGCAGCCATCCACAGTGTGAGAGCCCACTGCGCAGGGTCCACTGCGTACTCAACACAGCTCCTTCTGCACCTTGAAAATAACCACTCTCAATGTGCTAGAGCAGTCTGGGGTGCTCACAATAGTCCTGGTCTTGCTCTCTTAGGATCTTTAGTGGTTGGGTTTTGGCTTATAAATCTAATAGTTGCTGTGTGTTTAAGACAGAGAATACCAGTATCATCATTTTACACACAAGGATCACAGGATTATGAGGTGACATTCTCAGGACAGAAAAAAGGTGTTGAAGCCTGGTAGCAAAACCAAAAGAATAATCCAGGTCTCCTGAGACATGGTTTAACAGCCCATGCTACCACCACCCTACTAAAGTACCATTCCCAATTGGCCTTCAACACAAATCTCTATTTGCAGCTGTCTCAGACTCAGCTAATTTTCTTTCAGGAGTTTGTACATGTCAAAACGCCAGTCTCCTGTTGTTTTTTCCTCTGAAGGAACTCTGAGAGGGTTTGCCCTCACAGCAGAAACACACTCCACCACACCTGAAGGAGATTTTGGACACCCAGCACCCCTCATGCATGCTGCTGACATGCTGATTCACTGGTCTCCACAAGCTTCTTCAGCAGCCCTTGTGCAGAAGTTGCAAAACTGTCCCTGTGGATGTATTAATGAATAGGCCAAAGCCTGCCTATGCCACAGCTTATGGCTGAATTAGAGCCTGCTTCTGAGGCATCTTGAGACTATTTGGAGTCTCCTGGATCTACCACAGCTATGATGCTTCAACAGCTTCATTGAAAGTCTCAGAACTAAAGAAGTCTTGTTTGTGTCACCCAAAAGATGATTTGATGTTAATCCTGAAGTGGTCAGGCAGTTGGACTAGATGATCACTGTAGGGCCCTTCCAACTGACCTCTTCTAAAATCATGTGCTGGTGAAAAGAGCAAAGGGAGGAGAACCAGGCCTGCATTGTCTGCTGGTCTAGAGGGGATTAGGAGGAGAACAGCAGATCTGGGATTCAGAGAGGCAAAAACAGCAACAAGGGGGCCTCACACAAACCTTGTGCTCAGCTGGAGGGTGAGCAAGAGACACAGTGTATCCCCATCATCCTTTAGAGTTGTAGCAGCTGGATGAGAGGCAACATGGGACAGCTGGGGAACACAATTTCCCTCTCCCTTGCCACCTTCATTCACAAACTTCATATAGACCTTGGCTTTCCATACAAAAGGACATCACTGCAAGCTATATTTTTTAATGGTTCATGAAAAACCCATCTTGAGATGCAGTCATGCAGAGAATGGATGTGAGGAAGAGAGAGGGAAATGAGAAAATAGGACAAGAATGCAAAAATACACCTCTTGCATGAACATTTAGACTATTTCAGAATCATAAGAAATGTTTGAAACTGTAGGTCTGCATATACATGCATTTCAGCTAATGATTCTAGCAATGCTTAAAGCGTCTCCCTCTAGGAGAGAGGGATACTGGGGTTAATAAAAATCCAAACCAACCCAAAACAAAACAAAAAACGATGGGTGTTTTGTCATACTTTTTTTTTTTTTTAATCATGTAATCAAGAGATAGGCCAAGAGGAAACTGAAGCAAAACACTAATGTAGGAACTGGTAGGACAGGGAGCCATAGCTAGTTAGATCCTCACAAAAATAATCTTAGGAGGCTAATTTAAGGAGAGAAAAGAAGGAAATACATATGCACCAGTATAATCCACACATGCTAGCTTTTAGGTTCTGGCTGAATTTGAATTTATTTCCATTGACCAGGCCAGTTAATAGACTATCATTGCTAACAACTGATGGCTTAAAAAAAAAATCTACTTTTGCAGCTGTGTATTTGTCCAGTAAGGAGTATCTCTTCTTGCAGGAGAAATACAAAAAATAAATGAAATCTCTACTCTGAATGAAGGGCAAAAGAGCATGGAGGGGTGTAAAAATTACAGCATCACAAAGGTGGGGCAAACCAGTTTCTCCATTGACCACAGGAATCTTTATTTATTGCAAGTGGATTTTATTTCCATTATTGAAGAGCATTCACCTGGTTATGACTCATCTTTCATGAATAACTTTTCATGAATAACTTTTCATCAATAACTTCACTGTTTCTAGTTAAGTTCCCCCTATACCAAATCTGACAATTATTTCACCATCCTGCAATTGCTTCGCCCTTATCATGGATGCTTTACTAACAAGATCCCTTCCAATACCTCCATTTTTCTTTCTGTGTATGAGCTGATTTCATCTGGCCAATGAATACATCACAATTATTACTTTTTTTTCTGAATTTTTTTCACGATTCTAATGGACCATGAAACAAAAGGCCAAAAGTGACATGATTTTAGTCCTTCAGTTGCTCATCATCTCCCTGCTGAGCAGCACTCTCCAAACCTTTTTTATACTTCACAAAGGAAAAGAACAAAAGGAGAGAGAAATCATAGTGCAAGCTAAAATACACACCAATACCTGAGCGTAAGGGTAACAATCAGTGCATTTCATTAAGTGGTTTCGTACTAAAAACTGCCTGTCACAGACACCCAGCTGTCTCCTGAAAAACAACAGGAAGGGTATTTCAGCATCTGCTTCACTTCCTTCAATCCAACACCAACAACTGGAGTTAAACACCACTGGACAGAGAAACAATGCACCTTGCCTTATGCTGAGCACTGCATCGTATCTTTATCGTTTCCTTTCCCCCCCCCTACCCCACCCCCCAGCTCGTTGAACGAGCCACCGGGTATCAAAGTCCACACCAGTATGTGTACTCCACACATTGTGACTCGGGGGCTCCTCACGAGGTGGGGGGGAAGCTGTTTTGCAGAAGTTTTCCTTCCGCCGGAGCTGTCCCTCGGATGCCGGCATCCTCTCATCCCTAGAGGGCACCCGATGAACGCAGCTCCGGGGCACAGAGCGCCTTTCCCGCAGGCTGCGAGATTTAGCACTCCTAAGCAGCTTCTCCCTTCTGCCTCTAACTGCACGTCCAGGCAAACAAGCTGGGACTGACAAGGTTGGGGTCACGCCGGTACTTTCTTCCAGCTCCTCAAGTAAGCACTCCCAGAGAGCTCCCATAAACTAACCCCATCCCTCCCCTGACAAAATTTAGGGGTGGCCGTTTGCACCTCTTCCACCGGGCACTCCGAAGCCCCTTACCTTATGATGACAAACATGACCAGAGAGTTTCCCACCAAGCCGACAACGAAGACCACCGAGTAGACAGCAGTGATGATAATGGGGATGGCAGGGGAGATGCTGGTGTGGTTGTGCTGAGCGTCCCCGAAGGCCCCGGTGGCGTTGCTGTCGTAGTCTGCCCAGCCCAGGAGCCAGCTGCTGCTGGTGCTGGGGGGACGGCAGGGCCCCGGGGAGCAGGTGGAGTCCGGCTCCTCACGGAAAATCTGTACGGGGGCATCCATAGGGGCACAGCCCCCTCAGGCAGGAGGGAGACCGGGAGGAGGTTGCAGACAGCAGGAGGCAAGTATGCTAGAAAGAGGGAACAGAGGGGAAGGAATGGAAGTGCAGTCACAGCCACTGGACTTTAAGACCTCCAAAATTTGTACATGCTAAAGGGACCTCTGCTCTGATGGGGACTGTAATTCGCTAAGCAGAGATTTAAGCAAACCACATTCATATTAAATAATTACAAGATTTTCATCTCACTATGTAAGGGGTAAGTGCTGCTCCTCCAGGTACACAAGGAAAGTTTTCCTCCACTTTCAGAGACTGCACAGAGAAACAAATCAGATGGGAAACAGCTCAGATCCACCCCCACACTTTAACCCTCTCTCTCCCATCCTCCATATTTTAAGTAAAACAGTATCCTAATGACAGGAGTCCTTACTGCCTAAGCTCTGGTGTAAGGGGGTGGGAGAGGGGGAAGAGAGAGAAATATCTCTGCACATCTGCTTTGACATCCTGCTCTAACTTTGTTTTCTTTTTTTTTTTTTCCAAATCCCATACCTGCTTTTAAAAAAAGAGATGTTAATGACACAAAATACCTCTTTTAGTCCAGGAAAAGGAGTGGAGTCCTCAAATAGATGTTCTTCGCAGGAAAAGAAGAAAAAAAAAAATTAAGCAGCCCTGCTTGGCTTCTGTAAGCACCCCCAATCTCGTAGGACTTTTGAACCTAAGGCATCTGCACCTTCTGAGAGGCGTACTGGCAGCGGAGCCGATTCTCAGGCATGAGCTCCGACGTGGTAGCAGCAGTTGCTGCTGTTCCAGCTCCCACCACTTCTCCTTTTCCCTCTCAGGCTCCCTCTGCCTCCCTCTCGCTCTGCCAGGGCTCCAGCAGCACTCTGCACTGATGCACACGTTCTCCTCTGTCTCTGTCCCTGCAGCTCAGAAGCTCACATGACTCCTGTCTAAACACCCAGAGGCAGATAAATTAAAAGAAAAGCGAAAAATAAGTTCTGCAGTGAATGAATGCTTATTTTTAATATACTTTTCCAAGTTTCTTTTTCTAATTCTCCCTGCCCTCCCAGGCCTCAAGCAATAATCCTCTCTGCCTTATTGAATCTCACACACTTTTGCAGATGCTGGATAAAAGAAGAATTCTCAGTATAGACCCCTTGCCTGGTCCATCAGCTCTTCTACGCATCAGTTTCACATGTGCATCCGAAATACTTCTTGCTGAGTGGCCCAACCCCTGTGCCTTTATACCTGCAGCTTGGAGGAAAGTCAGAAGCTGGCTACCAAAACAGAGAGAGGCACCCCGCTTACTGTCCTTAGTTTATTCAAGCTGTCCCACAGTGCGTGAGAACCCCAGAATTTCCTGTAGCACTACTGGAGCTCTGCTCTTCCCAGGCTCTGGCTGCAGCCAGGGATGGAGAGACCGTGTGCGCAGAAACCACATCCCTCAGGGCTTATGCCTGATATACTCCACCAAGCACAAGTTGGGAATCTGTGTTCAGGATATCCCTTAACTTGCAAACAAACCTTGAAATGCCCACCAGGAGTCTCTCTAAATTGCAAAGGAGATGTGAGACTAGACCCTCCGTTGTTCCCGCTCCTTTGGAAGGGGTGGGGAACAGCCAGGCTGGCTGCATCTCAAAGCATGCAGCAGGGAAGCAGGTCTCTGCAAGGAACAGCAGGCAGTCATGACTGTCTAGGCATCTGGTGAAGCCTTGACATCCGGGAAAGGGGTTTTGGGTTTCCTCCATCCTTTTCTAACATTAAAACTTCACTTCCTCTTGTTGGGCACAATCAGGTTGTAGTTTCTATTTTCTAAAACTTTTGTTTTCTAAACCTACAATCAAGATGAGAAATGAAATCAGCTGTAAGGTCAAAAATCATGGAGGAGGTTTAAAAGCTACAGAATCCCCTCTCTCAAAGGCAGAGGCTTGTGCAAACATGGTGATGGGTTGGTCTGTGGTCACTGCTTTCTCCAGAATGTCAGCACCTGCTATCATCTGTAGAGGGCTGACTTAAAAGTTTCACCCTTAATGAAGTTGTAAAATATCACAAAACAGCAAACACATGACAAAAACATCCCCTAGCCAAATATATTTTAAGAATGGAAAACAGACCTGGACAATAATAATTTCTTGGAAGATAAAGGGAGACCCTAGCATAAAACGTACCCTCCGCCCTGCTTTTACCCTCTGCAATCCATGTTTTTTTACAGATGTACTGAAGGTGATTGCTTCTGCTACTTCTCATATGTAGTTTTCCTTGGCAATTTTCAACTTCTTGTTAATATTTTCCTCGGACTTCTCCACATTTTGAAATTAAAATATACAGGAAAGCTGTAAGCATATTTTAACATGCACTCATAATTCATCTCTTATGAACAATCAGTTCATTTGGATAAGCACCTTAAGTATGAGAATACACAGCTGCAAAATAACCAATTAAATGAATTCTAAAGGTTAAGCTGAACTGAGGGAGAAAGAAGCAACAGTTGGTCACTCTGCAGTTGCTATGGGTGGATCAGAAACTTCCATACGGGAAAGAAAAGCCTGTTACTGCTGTGAATAAATCTAAAGCAAGGGATGTAGAAAACTTGTTAAAATTAACAGCAGACTCAGAGCTTTTTCAAGTGTCAGCAGCTGGACAGTAAGCTGCTCTTTCTCTAGCTAAATTCCATGTTGAAGCTCTCCAGTGTTCTTAGAGTTGGCACAAGAAAGATGGGCTTATAGCTGTGGTCACTGACCCTGAATGGAGTGGGTGTTGCGACCTTGTGGCATTGAAACGAGGTGGAGTGTGACCACAGGACTGGGAGTTACAGGGTGAGCCAGAGGCAACATTTCAGTTGCCTAGTGCTTTGTCTGTGTGTGTGTGCTCCATGTTGGAGGCTCAGCTCTGGCCCTCAGTTGCTGGAGGCCTTTGCAACAGCAGAAAGCAAGTAAGAATGAAAGGCTGAAGAAATCTGAAAGTCAAATCAAATTCATATAAACTGTTAAAAATGATACTTTTGTTTCTTGTCTTTGCCTATTTGGTGAAAAGTAACATCTGAATTACCAGCAGTGACTGGTCTCCAGGTACTGGAAACACCAGCAATGATACCGAAAAGAAAACCAAGAGGGCAGAGGGAGAGCCATGTTCCATCACCATCTTCCTCTCCTTCAACACATAACTGCTCAGAGCCTCTTTGCCCTTCCCAACAGTCCTTTGTAAAAGGTCAGGGGAGTGTCCTGAAGTAACAAGCAAGGAGAAAGAAAGGGTTTGCAGACAACCTAACCCAGACTGTCCATATACCCATGCCAGAAGCCCCCGTTCTTTCAAGGGAAAGCAAGAAAAGATCTGGGGTAGAAAGACAGCCTAAAAGTACAGCCTCACCACTCAGCTACAACTTTCCTCCACCACTGTTGTACACAAACCTGTGGTTCACATATCCCCTCCCCCCCAGTATTTTAACTATAATACTGTAGGGCCAGTGTTCACCTCACTGGACTTTGGGAAATACAACAGAAATCACCTGGACATTTTTCATTAAAAATACAATACTAGATTTCAAAATCTATACTTAGGGAACATTGTTTAGGTTCAGAATTCCAGCCCTCAAAGGTAAAAACATGTCACATACAGTTGTCTGATACCTAGCCACTACAATATGTGTGTATTTACACTACTTTTGCTTTTTTAACCTGGACTTTCTGCCTCATTCACAGACCAGCTACATAATATTGCTACATTTAAGTGGAAGGACAACCATACATTGGGAAGTTTGTATCTGTAAAGTGTTTTCTTTCACAATCCTAATTAAAGTCTTTGAATGAATAAGGAACACAGGTGGAGGGAGATATGTGATGTTTAACAATAGCAGGTGGGAAGGGCTTCAATGCTGTCTTTTTTTATTACCAGAAGCTACAGTAACGAGCTGCCCCCATCAGCACACTGCTTCGAAACCTTAACAATGTGCTGGGACATTAATTCAGCCCTGACTCAGAGGTAAGAGCGAACCGCACTGAATCACTGGCACGACTCTGTGTGGCACCCGCTCACCGTGCAGCGGCTGCATCCCTCCAGCACACGCAGGTTCTGAGTGAAAGCTGCTTAGCCACTGACACTGTTTGCTGATGACCATGACACTTTCAAGGTTTAAGTTAAATTTTCAGAAGAGGGCAGACCTTCCCTTTCAGCCATGAGTTGTAGCACTGGATATTTTGACGTGGGATCGTTGGCAGAAGTCACTTTTTACTCTAGAGATTGGGAGGGGAGGCCAGATGAGTTAAGTGGAGCAGGTTATCGAGATGTTTTTTTAGATCATAATTGGTTTTACTCCCTGATTGACCAAAGGCTACAACAATAGTGAACCTGAGTAAAGGGAGGAGATGCTGGAAATGCTTTCTGGTGGCTCTAGTTACCAGGGAAACAAAGTTCTCCTGTATCTCTGTATCCAGAAATGTTAGCTCTCTGTGTGAACACAGCTCTCTGGAAATGATGCATTTTATCCTCTTCAAAGACCAGCAAAGGAGAGGAAGGGGGAAAAGAGAGGCAGAAAAGCATATGTAATACTTTCTAAACAGCCTTTGTACATATATTTTGGTCATAGAAGACTAAATATTCAGCATAAAATTTGTGTTTTGCTTTTTATCTGTAGATGGCAGAAGTTTGTCTAACGTTTTAGAATAATATTAATTTAGAATAAATTAATATTACAGATCTCCTTTACCCCCTTCAGAAATCAACCCCATGAAACCCTGAGCACTGGGACAGCCTATGTGCCCTGCCCCAGGACATGTCCAACTTTGACGGGAAAGTCCGTGGGAGGGTGTGGAGAGACCAGACACCCACAAGCTGCCAGCTGCAAGGAGGCACAGGGCAGGTGGTGAGAGGTTTCTGACCCCAGGACTTTGAAAAGGAGGGGTGTCGTACCGACAAGAGCTAACTGACAGCAAGGAGGTCAGTGGCTGGGATTAAGGAGGCCAGCAGGTCACAACCACCTTACCATCTTCCCTGCATTTCATTTTGTCAAGGTCCTCAGCTTGGAGCTTTCTAGTTTCCCACTTTTCTGGAGCAGGCTGCAGCTGTGTGTCCCAAAGGAGACACAAGGATGCTGAGAGCAACTTTTAGCACTTCTCTTTAAAAGAGACAATTGTAGTATTCTTCAGATATCTGTAAGACAGATATAGATATCTGGACTACAGAACAGCTCATCTGGTACAGTTGGGGTTTTTTACTGAAGAAACCAAAACAATTAAGTGTCTCTAATTATTATTTACAATTACTTCTCCTGTGGGGAGAAGTCAGTTATTTATCTTTCACAGTAAGTTGGCTTCCCAGCATGGAGAAACATGGCTATGCTGGTAGCTGCCCCTGAGAGGGAATGGGGATCAGCTAACACAACCCAAACTTCCACCCAGCTTCAGCTCTGAGACGAGATGATGTTGATGCCATCAGTAAGTTTTATGGGAATAAATAAAAGCCACTGTAAGATTAGCCTAGTCATTTCTTTTCAGGATGATCCCAGCGGGTTGTGTGGGATGAGCACTGACTCCTCCCCAAAGAGCTCAAATTCCTGCAGAGCTTTCTCTTTACCTTTTTGACAAGAAAAGAAAGAAAGATGATTAATTTTCCGGAGGTAAGAGCTGTTCCCATTATATGCCAATAATACCCAAATCTTGTTGGCTTTTTCCGATGCCTGGCAGAAGTAAGAATCAGACTGAAATATTATGTAGCTGCAGCTGGAGAAAAGTGAATTTTACATACAAAACCCCTAAACCTTGCCCCTCTCACCTCCCCCTCACCTGTTTTTGGCACCTTCATTCATACGCAATTAATGGCTTGAACACAACGGTCCTATTAGTCGCTCAGTCAATGCCACAGAGGAACTACTTGAGCTGCAGGGAGTGAACATTAATAGTGATGCTGAGAGTGAAGAGCATCAGGAAAAATCAGGTGTGGAGGACAAAGTGAGTGCAGGAGCAGGAGTGAAGGGAAGTTAAAGGTGGAATTGCTTCAATACACTCGTACCTTTTGTGCACGCAACCCAAACCCTGAATTACTTGAGGTTATCTGTGTTTATTTGAGCACAGCCACACAAAGGGTGAAGAACTGGTGAGCAGTTACTCAAACACAAGGGCCAGGGTGAAGCCCCCAAATTGTCAAACCCCAGAGAGACCATTTAGCCAGAGCACACATGTAAAAAATAAATATATATATATATTATAATTAAGAGAAGAATCAAAAAATAAAAAAGCAAATGCACAAGTAAAAGCAGGTACATCCGGGGACGGAGCACCCACGGTGGGGGGGAGGCAGCTGCTTTTCGGAGGAAACAGCAGAGGGGGCAGGAGCCCTGAGACGGTGCCACAGAGTCAAGCGGCAGCCCGTCCCAGCTCCCCCGCAGGGGACCTGCCCCCCTCTCCCCCCCGGGAGCGGGTGACGGAGGACCAGCGACCTGCCCCCCTCCGCTCCCGGGGAGCGGGTGGCTGCCTCGGCCGGGCTCTCCGCGCTACCGCCGCCCGGGGCCGGAGGTGCTGCAGGCAGCGGAGGGGAGGGAATAAGGCCCTTCTCAGCCCTCTCCTTTCTTCCCCCTGCCTGGCACTATCACGTACCTCTATTCACTTGGGTTTGTTTTAATTTCCCCTCCGGTTATATTTGTACTCGGCGGCGTCAAGCAACAGAAAAGCAGGTATTTTAAGCCTTTTGCAGCTATTTGCTTCAACCTGTGAAACAGCTACATCTGTTCGAAGGTACAGACAAAAAGAGATTTAAGCTCATGTTCAGAATGTCCCAGAGAGGACGAACGGGCATTTTTACACTGCATTGTTTGATGCTGTTGCTACACTGTAGACTACAAAGTGGGAATATGAACCAGAGAGCTCGTGCCAACGTTTGGCAGCATATGGAAACGTGCCTCTTGAGACACTTGCCTAAACAAGCCATGCAGGAAGAAAATTAGCCTGGGATCGATTTGTCAGTGGCTTACAGCCAAGTTGGGCATCCAACCGGGAAACTCTTGCTTCGCTCAGAAGGGCACCGAGAGGGTCAGGTGAAACACCAAAGTCCGATTGTGTTGTCATTACCCAGCGCGGGCAGTGCTGCTACGCTCAGTACCCCTGCTCACAGAGTGAAAATACCCAGCTAAAAATTCCATTCCTAATACACCAGGAGGAAGGGAAGGAAAAGAAAACCACTGTAGTATAACGTAGAGCATTGCTAGAGCAACCCAAGCCGAACAAAACCGCCGGGAGGGGAAAGTGTTGACTGGGTATCATTAGTGCGAGCGAGCGGCACGGAGCAGAAACACTGAGTGTAAATTAAAGCTTTGGCAGGGGGAACAAAGAAAATCATCAAAGGCTTAAGACATTACACTGAAGCACATACCCCGTGACTGGGTTGTCTTCACCTTTTTTCTGATTTCACCTCTTTTACTGTTAACATAACTGCCTATTATTACAAATTATCAGCATATTCATAAAGTGAATGGCACCAAGGCAGTTCCTTTTTATTTGAATAAATTAGAATCCCGTACCAGCTAATTTTCCAAAGTACTTTTCAATTGTGCTAAAAGAAGATTACTAATTGCCTTAGGTTGCTAATTGCTTTATGAACTGAAGGGTTGGGGTTTTATTATTATTATTTATCTTATTTTTTATTAAATGCAAAGATCCTTTGAAATCTCAAGAATAGAAAGTATTTTAGTGCCCAGCGGCACTAAACTTTCATTGTTTCAATAGCACGTTTTAAATAAAGACATCAGTGTGTCCTTCCTGCCTGTGCCACAAAGATGATTAAGGGCCTGGAGCATCTCCCTGGTGAGGAAAGGCTGAGTGAACTGGGGCTGTTCAACGTTGAGAAAAGAAGACTGAGAGGGAATCTGATTAATGTTTATAAATATCTGAAGTGTGGGAGACAGAAGAAAATAGCCAGCCTCTTTTCAGTGGTCTGTGGGGACAGGACAAGGGGCAATGACCACAAGTTGGAGCACAAGAAGTTCCACACCAGTATGTGGAAGAACTTTTTCACAGTGAGGGTGACAGAGGCCTGGGACAGGCTGCCCAGGGGGGTTGTGGAGTCTCCTTCTCTGAAGATATTCAAGACCCATCTGGATGCCTACCTGTGCAACCTGTCCTAGGGAAGCTGCTTTGGCAGGGGGGTTGGACTGGACCTGATGATCTCTGGAGGTCCCTTCCAACCCCTACAATTCTGTGATTCTCTGACTTCTTGCTCCATCAGAAGTGGCAGAACCTGCTGTTTTCTGCCAGAAGGGAGACTTGGCCAGTCAGGCATTTTACACACCTGGCAGTTCAAAGATGGAATAATCCAGGGTTTGTCCACACTGGCTATTAAAAGTCAAGATATTAAACATGCATATATCTGCTTAGTTCATATGACACAAAGAAATCACTGATTTTCTTTTTAAAATGCAAGACATGCAGGTAGCAAGTAATGTGCCTGACATGTAACCCTTTGTTTTTTGCATCCTACAGGCAGAAATTCTCCTAAGAAAAACTCACCTTAGCAGGACTGAGCCCAACTACCAGCTTCTTATCCAGATACGGAATTTCTAAGAAAATCTGCATCGTAACTAAAACTCATGTTACTCCTAAAATTTACTTACAGGTAACTAGAACATTAACAAAGCTTTTTGTAGGTGTGTGATCCAATGGATGTAAGTAATTTGTCAGAACAAACAGTCAAATTCCCTGAGACTACCCTGTGATCAGCTGGCAATGACACTGTCTTCTCTAGCAGGTTTTCCTCAAGGAAGAAAAGCTCAAAATCACCTTTTAGAGGCTTCAGAGTTTCTTACTGCCAAAGATGGAAGATGTGTGCGTAGATACACAGGGAGTGTGAGAGAAAGGGAGCTCCAGCAGCTGAGGTTGGCAAATGGATTTTTGGTTAGGGTCACAGAAACAACCCATCTTTAGGCTTTAGCCTTTCCTTTTGGAGAGTCCATTTGGGAGACAAATAGAAATGGCCAGCCTCTTTCCAGGGGTCTGTGGGGACAGGACAAGGGGCAATGGCTTCAAATTGGAGCATAGGAAGTTCCACACCAATAATGTGAAAGAACTATTTCACAGTGAGGGTGACAGAGCACTGGAACAAGCTGCCTAGGGGGGTTGTGGAGTCTCCATCTCCGGAGAAATTCAAGCCCCATCTGGGTCTTGTCCTGTGCAACCTGTCATAGGGAACCTGCTTTGCAGGGGGGTTGGACTTGAAGATCTCTGGATGTCCCTTCCAACCCCTACAATTCTGTGATTCCATTGTAGATAAGCAAATATTCAGAGAAAGACTGTCCAGTCTAGTAGCTAAAATTCTTGCTAGATGTGTAGGAAGCCAAGGCTCAACTTCCTTGCTCCAAACCAGATATCATAACCATCTCCATCTCCTACATGCTGGCCAAGTGAGTGCTGTTTTGCTCCACCAGTATTGTGTTTGTTTTCATTTAGAACATTCCAGCTTAAATTGCCAGTTTCTTTGGTAGCCTGTAAATTCTAGGAATAAAACATAATTATTTCAACATAAATTATAAAATCATCTTGCTAAATCTTTAGATGTTTATCTGAGTGTCCTCAATCATTCAAATCTGAAATTTTGACTGCAGATTTCAACTAACATTTGCCTTGACTTTTACCAAGTGTTTTTGGGGCATTATATAATTTAAAGCCACATGATGGCTATAGAACGCTTAAACTACCTCTTAAATTGATGAAGATTTAGGGAAGCCTCAATAGCTATTCAGATTAAATGTACTCTGTTAGCAGTCAGCAAGAAATTCAGACACAATCATGGGCCCTCTAGCAGGAGAGGTTTATTATTTATGATGTTAAAACTTATATGGAAGAGGCTAAAAGTTAAAAAGAAAAACTGAGATAAACAGCATCCTACTGTTTTGGAAGGCAAGTGTAGTAGGTTTAAAATATATATTGCAGCATTATGATGCATGGCAGTGACCCATACATTGCTGTTTCATAAATCACAACTTGCACATGTCATCTCAGAAAAGAATTCCAGAGATAGTCTTAGATGATCACAGGGATGTATCCTGGTTCCACAAAATGAGGGTCTGGGTTCTATAGATAGGTCCACTGAGTGCAAAGGGTCACAATGCGGTGTTCTTTATGTTTTTTCAGAACAATGCAATGCAGGACAGCTCTTGTCATTAACTTTCCCCCCATTATTAGAAGTACTGAAGATACAGGACCGGCTTTTAGGAACCATACAGGATGAAAGAAGAGAGGGTGGCAATAAATTTTGTGTGTAGTATGGACAATATAAAAATGAACCACTTGAAAGTAGACAGGATCAAACAGAGGCTTCTGCTCTTGTACCTTTTTTTCCTCTGAAAAAAAACCACAATGGAATGAGCCCAAGGCTGCTGTGAAGGGTTACATTCCTGGGTTTCTCTGTGTCTGGGGAGGAGGGAACAGATAAATTGTTCTTATAATTAGACTTTCTCTCCTTTTGCATGTCTATGGCAACAAAATAACCAGGGATCTTCAGAGTTCATGGTCATCCCTGCTGTTAAGTCTAGCCCTGCAAGCAAGATCAGTCCCATAGCCCCTGGAAGTACTTCCCGCAGGCACACTGGGTTTTAGGTGAAGGTCCTGTTTTGTGGATGTTGCCATGGAAGCTTCTTAGTAACTGGGCTCCAATAAGCTTTTACTGTGCAATTACCTGCTGGCAGTTTGGCTCAAAAAGCCTACAGTCCCTCAGCACTGATTAATCTGAAGACCAGTGGCATGCTCCAGCTGACACTGGTATGACATGCCGGTACTCTGCATTGACTGCATTCAAGCTGCTGGTTTTCCCGGTCACCCATTGTCCCTGTAATTCCTACTCCCTAGCTGCTAGTTTATCCCCATGGCTTAGTATCTGATACCAAACTTTAAATAAGAAATCATAAAGGAAATCAACAAATATTTAACTATAAACTACGGTAGCTCAAGCATTTCTGTACATCTAGGATGATACAGTGATCAGCAGATTGAATAGCAATCTTATCTATATGATGTGACCATTTTACAGAGGCAATTTCTGCAGAAACCTATTTCAACAAATTGAAAGGCAGCTTTATTTAGTATTGCTCTTTCGTAGATGTTATCATTTGTTAAGTAAGAATTTACTGTTTTCCTGATTAATAATTCCTCCTGGAGAGAAGGTGTTTCTGGGAAAAGATCCAGGTTCCACATTTTCAAACCTCTATGCCATGCATACACACAGTTGCCATTTTCACTCTGTCATTGTCCCATGTTACTTCATAGCAATGCACTAAATGGATTTTGGGGGTATACTCCACTAAGAAAATTTCCAGCATAATTATGTGTCTGGCTAGGTAGAGGATTTTTTAAATTCCCTAAACTCTTCTTTTAATTCCCCATAGGCCTTTTTTTTGGGTGTAACTGGGCACGATTATGTAAATTCTGCCAGCAGAATTGTCTGAACCAGTCCCGTGTGGAGGATGAAGGGACCACCTGCATTTTGTGCTTTCAGATTAATTTTAGCACAGCATTTTGCAAACTCCTTAAGCACCACAATACTTCTGTGGGGCAAAGACAGTAAAAAGACACTCTGCCTGTAAGACAGGGAAAACACATAAAGGTTATACTGTGTTGTCAGCTACACGGAGGCAATCAGTAAGAAGGCCATAAGCAGACATAAGTCCCTTCTTTTCCCCCCATCTACTTACTTCTCCGTTACTAGATTACGTGCCTGGCCTTTCTGCAAGTTTTTCTGTTATTCCTCTTCCTAAAGCTTCTTTTCCCTGAATTAGTATCACTGGCTAGTTGTATATCAGAGCTGTGAACCCTCTGTGAGTCAAACAGTCCATCTCTATCAAAACCTGCCCACTAGAGGCTGGCAGGACTTGGTCCAATTATCCCTGTCAGAAAGGCCCTACAGGCCACGACTTTTGAAACAGTGGATTATTTTTCGATGTCTTGGGATCAATAAGAACAATAGATAATAAAAGCACACCTGACTCTGTACCCTGTGAAAAGGTTTATCCTTAGAATTACACACCACCTGCATGTTCAGGAAATTAGTGACTTTCATAGGCCAGCTACAGCTCTTTGCCGCGCAGGTGAAGGAAAGGGATCGTGTGAGCCATCTATTCAACTCTAGAAGGACAGGCATTTTAGTGGTATAAAATCCATATCCTTTATGACAGGACGAATTAATCTTCAGCGTGCACAAGAATAATTTCAGGAACTGAGCAACAGCAGTACTAGCAGCTAATGCCTCAGATGCCAGTCTTGAAAGAAGCCCATTTTCACAAATGAAAATATATATACTCAACACATATCTAATTGATAATTAACACTTTCATTGATACTTTACTTTGAAAGATACATGCAGCAATTAATTACAACTGCTAAAAAAATCCCAAAATATGCCATTGCAGAATCGCACATGATCTTCTCAAACCTACATTTTGGTAAGACTTTGTACAACTCTGAGGTTTGAAAAAATCTCTTAGGAAGCAGGAATTGATACAGAAGAGAAAGCAAATCTTCTACGTGGTTTAGCCTTATGACCTTTTCAGTGCAACCAAGAAATAAGAAAAACAAAATAAGAAAGGTTTAATTCTGACACTGACAATAAGGTCCAACCACCATAGATATGAAATACAACTGTCAAATTATAATTTACCCTTCATGGGGAGGCTTCAAATCTGGGGGCTTTAAAATTCTACCAGGTATGAAAACAGAATTGAAAAATAGCTCAAAAATAGTTTATTCAGTGATAAATAGTTGAGTCCGTAGAACTCCTTCTACAATAGAAGATGGAAATCTTTTTTCTCCTGATACATTACAGCAGATGGACACATGCTTCTTCCTATATTCATGTCTCCAGACTGCACTTGTACTAAGCCTTTCCATTCTTATTTTTAAGAACATTTTTTTTGTCTGTCTTTATTTTACATTTAGCAGAAAAGAAACATTTCCATTTCAATCGGTTCTGCTGCAATTAAATTCCAAACATAACTACTAATCTCTTGACCATGAGCTTAATTTCCACTGTATACCTATTCACCTTCTGAGGTAGGGACATAGACAACTTGTAGAAGATGCAATATGAGATAAGACAGCGTAATAGTTTCCTTGGTTCAAATTTGGAATTTTTATTCCTTCTGGAGTGCCAATTTTTTCCTAATCAAATGAGCCTCACAACTCTTCCTCAATAATTTTTTTTTTTTTTAAATAATAGTTGTTCTACACCTGTCAACTATTTTGTTCATGCAGCCCATATACAGTTGGATATATACCACCACTTACTGGTGGTATTAAACATCTTCAGAGAGTTTTATAGTTTTACCAACACGACCATTCCCCTTTTCCTGTAAAGTCAAATTGTTAGTAGTTAAAAATCATCAAACACCCAGAAGACAGGTAATGCCTGGCTAGCAAGGAGAGCAGTTCCAGAAGGAATAACATTTTAAAAAGCATATTTAACCTCCCTAAATATGCTTCCACTGAAAACTGAAAGAACAGAATAAACATTGAAAAAATATGCTTCCATTGGAAAATGTTCCAAATTATTTTGATAACTACAATTAGTTAGCAGGGTTAAGCCATTTTGCTAAGTCACCAAGTTCAGCAAAATAATCACAAGTTTGTGTCCCAACTCACCTTGCCCCACAGCAGCCAACAAAAAGGAGCCAGCAGCAATCCTTGGAGAAAAATGAGTGACATCTCTCCACAACAAGAAAAGGAAGTTTCCTCCTGCCCCTTCCCACAATCCACAGTGGAGGTCTATTCCCAGAGGTTTTAAAAATCAGCCTTTAAGAAGTTACTGCTCCAGCAGGTAGAGATGCTCAACCATTGTCCTCTCTGAAACATCACGATTTCTGTTTTCAGACAAACTTTTAATAGTGGATCTGGGGTTTTTATTCTTCATTGTCTCAGCCCTTAGCTTAATGGTTTGGAGAGAAATTGGCAATGTAGAAAAACATTCAGCTGCTTTGGAGCATAAGGTTAGGCACTTTAGTTTTACCTTGTCTTCTTCCTGAGGCCCTCTGGTACTAACACATCTTAGCAGAAAGACTTGATATCTTTCAAAACAGAATCACCTTGAGCTACAAGAGTCCTGTCTGTATGGAAATTTCCCCGAATAATACTCTGTTGAAAGCTGTTGAAAAATCTCGACTTAGTAAGTGCCTCAAGGAGACTTGTCAGACCATAGGAAGGTGACATCTCCATAGAGTCTGCTCACCTTGAGCAGGTTGAGTCCAGCTGAACACTGAAATCTCAGCTCATCAGGTTCTGTCCTGGCACTGAGGCAGCAAAGAGGAAAAGAAAGAACAGAGGGGAAGGGAGGGAAGGAGAATTATAAGGCTGGGGAAAGTGGACAAAGAAAGAGGCAGAGGCAGAGTAAAGCAGCTAGCTGTTTGCCTACTGCCTTTGCTTAGAGTAAAACATAGTAAATGGAGAACCTACAAGGAAAAAATATTTTTAATTATAAACTCTGTAGAGAGATTACAGTTTAAGAAAGTAGCCAGTGATTATTTTTACCTTGTTAACAGAGACAGTAAACATTCTAGGAGTCCATAGGAAATATTGTTATATTACTCATCTTTCACTGCATTGCAAGGTGGATGAGAAAATTAACCTCCTTTATAATCATATTTAATAGGTTTTAAAAAAATGCTTTTAAATAACTCCCCCCAAATACATTGAAATTACATTTGTAAAAAGGATCCTCTGAAGTCCTGTGCATCTCAATGATTTCACTGCCTTGATGTCTGCAGGAACTCAGCAGTGCAGCCGATACTGTCCTTGTTATCTAGCGGAAACATTTTGTTACCCCATTCGTTACCTGCTTTTCTGTAGTCTGATATGGAGAACATTTTACAGGCGTAAGATTACACTGTCTCAGGCTGGACCATCAGTTTGATAAACATTTGTTGCTCACAGATGCCTTGGCAACTTGCCGGTTCAGCTCCACCACTGTGAAATTAACTTCTTTCTTGACACTGGCAAAACAAAGATTTGTTCAAAACAGCAGAAAATCTACCTTGGGTTGAAGTCTTATTTCCCCTTCCTCCACCTTTTCCTTCCAGTTTTCTCTCCTTAAAACCCTATCTTCTTTGGTCCAAGAATATACTTGGAGAAAAAAAAAATTACACTATTTCACAAACTGTCTAGGTACTTCCAGTAGCCAATAGGATTAATAAAACTGAGCTAATAAAATCTAGAGTAAAAATAAAGCAAAAATCCTGACCATTCTTCAGTCAACAGAAAAAATCAATTGACTGCTTCACCATCATGGTTGTGCCTGTAATTTCCAGTATTTATGGGGTTTAGAAAACATTTTAAAAATAAATTTATAGTAGATGGAATTAAAATTTTCTACACTGATTTCTTTCTAACTGCATATCCGGCCTTTTTATTTAAAAAAAAAAAACCAAAAACAAAACCAAACAACTTTAGAGAGTTTTTCACCTAGCTCTTACATGGAAGAGCTTGCACTTGAGTTTTCACAAGAGTTTGGTAGATTGCTTCTTTGCTGTTAATGAAAATACCTGAATTTGGAAGGTCAGTTACAGTGGCATTTGTGTGCTTACAATTAAATCTACATCAATTAACCACTGTGCGTAAGTGTCTAAGGAAAATAACATTAATTTGGTATGAAAGCATTCAGATTTTTTTTAATAATTATTATTTATTTTCAAGCCTATTTTGATTATGAACATGATTAAATACATTGTTTAATATTTGAAAGGGGGACTGAGGATGGATATCAAGTGGTATTTTTTAATACTAGAAAAAATGTACAGATAACAAATATTTATGTTGCAATGAGGCTAAAGTCATGGCTAATCTAGAACACAAAGCTATAAACGATCCTAACAGTCTATCTAGTTTATATACATTCTACAGAGATGACATGATCCCAGTCTACAGAAAAATGCAGAACACGTTGTTACTGAAGTTAATCAACGTGCTATTCCCAGAGAACCACTCAATCACAGACTTGGAGGCAGTAATGGATTGGCAAAAAATGCACTGTTCCAAGTGGATAAATGATGCTCAAACTGACGTTTGGAAAACATAAATTTATTAAACACTTCATCATATAGTACATTTTAAAGTGTACTTGCTTTGGAAAGAATTAGGTGTACATCACTTCTGTCTGTTTATACGTTCCTCGTATAAATAATAAAATAGGGCACTCTGACCCAGACAACTAGTCTACACTAAGACAGGTTGGTGATCATTATGGAGACCTTTAAAAACTCATAAGTGCTTTGAAAATAGAATAAGTTGTCCTGGCAGTACTGTGACAATTCCTGTCCTGTTTAAAACTGCCTTCTTGAGCCCCTCCTTCATATGGGGCTCCTAATGTATGCTCTTTTCTCCATCCAACCATTCAATTTCATGAAACTCATCTCACGTGTATTAAATGTTCTTGATAGTTCTTTTGACAAGCTGGGTTAAAATCGGCCAATGGCTTTGAAGGCCATTACACAAGATGAAAAGATCCACGTGACATTCAGTTTTGCCCTTTATACCTGAAAACAAACACCACAGTTCAATACATTCTGAATCGTAGGCATTCTGTACATTGCACAGTAACTCTGGCACTGCCAGTCATGGTGTACCATCGGAATGAATTTGGAAGGTGCGCCATATCAGGACAGGCGTGCGCTACTGTTGGTTATCTACTGGATGGATTAGCACTTCCAAAGTTGCTGCTTTGCATAAAAGCTGCATGTGGAAACCAACGAGGTGGGTCACAGCTTTCTGTTTCAGCTGCAGATTAAAATCAGCCACTCGGACAAAGCCTGGAGAATGCACTGCTGCCCTGGAAACCCATGGAGCCGAGAGCTGCTTCATCCTGCGCGAACGCTGGCAAGGGAGTGCTGAAGCTGTCTTAGTCATAAGAAGAGCACAACTTGTCCTTGGCATCCACTTTTGCATACAGTGACCATTTGCTTTATTAGCATGTTAGGCACTGGCCATTGGAAATGCAACTTTGACAATGTGAAAAACTGGGTTATTATCAGACTGTTGGCTTTGCCTCCAGTTGAAACTAAAATTGAAAAAGGGGAGCAAACAGTTTAGAAATGTTACCCATTTTAAGGAAAGGTCATATCTTAGTCACTTCTTCAAAAGACAACATGATGTTGATTGCTTTCAGTTCAATAATTATTATATGCTTGGCTCCTTGTTTAAACTCTAAGTAATCATCATCATGTTTGGGGTTTTTTTTTTAAATTTAAGTTAACGTTGACTTTTTTTTTCTTTCCTATTTAACTGGTTTTGCATCCTTTACATTTCTAGGGATGACAGGATTGGTAGTACCTGCACTAACGTTACCTTCTACTTTTTACTTTAGCTATATTTATCACACATTATTTTTACTAAAGACACTTTCCAAAAAATAATACTTACATTGTCTGGGAAAAATAAGTTTCAAGATCAGTAGGAAATGAGAAACAAGTATTTAAAACAGAGAAATCGTTTGGCGAAAGTAATTACCATTTTTTCTTTATCCAGCACTGACAAAACTGTAATCAGTAACAGAATAGATTAAAGAATCATTGTAGCTATGTAAATTAACATAGACTGAAGGGGTTTTTTTACAAAAGCACATTTCATAAACAGGCAGAAATCCCGAGATTCTTAAATAAAGTGGGAATGGGAGTAATCCTCAAGAATGATGACAGGCTTGCACTGAAAGTTTTATTATTTCTAAAAGTATGCAAAACAAAGCAGGGAAAATATACCCTATAAAATATTCTGGGAAGTAAATTATAAAGAGGGATCCCAGCCCTAGTATCCCCAGGTCCTAGCCCTGAGTAGTAAATTCCTTCAAAAAGGAAACTGCTAAACTTAACTCAGGACACTTCTAATCCTTGAACAAGGCACATCCAATCCCAAGGCAAAGAATATGCTTCTTCACCTGCTGGATTTAAGAGCCTGGAAAGTTCTCACATCTCTACTATACATGATCACCATGGGGTCCTAGAGAACCAAAGACATCTCTTGGCTGTGACCAGCACTAGTCAGAGTCCCGCCTGCTCATCCATGCATCCGGTGGGAGCATGGCTCTGGAGGCCCTGCAGGGGGATTCCCATGGGATGCCACAAGACCTCGCCAAGCACAACAGCCTGCAGAAAAATCTGACATGGGCAACAGTGCTGTCCTAAAGTGGACAGAACAAACCTTACCATGACCTTTCATTTAGGTGCCTTTGTGTTAGGCATCTGCTACTACATCATGGCCCTAATAACTATAGGAAGCTAACGGGAAAATGAAGAATACTCACCTGTTGTGTGTCAACCTGTCAGGCAGCTAAAACAATGACACAGTCGTTCCCTCAGTCCCCAGCCCCCTCAGTGGATGGAGGAAAAGAACTGAAAAAGAAAAAAAATAAACCCAAAACTTGTGGTTTGAGATAAAGACCATTTCATAGGACAAAAGAAACAAACCATAAAAAAGGAAGATAGTAATAACATACAAACAAGTTATGAACAGCACAATTTCTCACCACTGACCCCACAAGACCCCAAACTGACCCACCTCCCATCCCACTCCCTGGTTGTAGAGAGAACATGACATCATATGGTATAAAATACCCCTTTGGTTGGTTTGGGTCAGCTGCCCAGAATGTATTCCCTCCCAGTTTCTTGGTCACCCCACCTTCTCTTGGCATGAGGAGCTGAAAAGTCCTTAACTGCTTGGCAATAATTAAAAATAACTGTGTTTCCAGCATTGCTCTCATCCTAACTCCCAAACACAGCACTACATCAGCTGTTGGAAAGAAAATTAACTCTATCCCTGCTGAAACCAGGACACTGCTTCTACCCACAAACTACTTTTGCTTCTCTTAGTGATGAGACACATTAGAGCCAGCTGGATAAATGATGGGAGCATTCCTTCTGCCTAACCCAGCTATCTCCTCTATTATTTCCAGTTTGTATAAATCCATAACACTGCACAATTTTTTTCCCCTTTTTTTTTTTTTAATCAAGGACTATCTAATATTTTAGATCTTCCCTCTGACATTTATTTACTTCCAAAAGTACTTTGTGCTAACCTGTCTTCCATATTTTAAATTTCCAATTAAAAGGGACACGCAATGAGAAGCATTTACTATCTGTAACAATCCACATGCTGTTATTATACAGACAGCAAGGAGACTTGTTATCTCCTCCTAGCAATACGCTACTTCTGTACAGTGCAGATTCACAGAGCCGCCCTCTCCCCAACACAGATAAGTTAAATAACTCCTAAATTCCAGTGTGAATGTATCCATATGAAATACAGATGTCTACTGTAAGGCAGGAGTGCCACAGAGGGCTCACGGCAGGTAAGCACTCATGGCCATACCTGGTTTCAGTACACACAGCCCAGGCAACCACTGCACTGAAAAGTGCTCGACTGATCACATTGACAGGAACTTTTTGAACATTGCCAGGTTCCTGTCCGATATCCATCACAGCACTGGTGCTTGTTAGCAGCATGCTTAGCACAACTCCAAATTAAGATCCTTTATAACGAGCTTCCTACACATACAGAGTGATAGACTACATCTGCTGCAAACTGCTTATACACAAAAAAGATCAGGCAGCACCCCTTCAAGGCTGGAGCTCCCCTTCAGCACACTGAGCATTTGCTGTTTGCTCAGAGACCTCCAAGTCTCCTCCACAGTTGGTGAGAGACTCACCACACCTGGTATGGCCACCAGAAAGGCTCACCTGGTGCTGGGGATGGCCACTAGAGATCAGAAAGCCACACATTATTTCTTTTAAATCTAAAACCATAAATAACAAGTATGTGAAATCAGATAGTTCGCTTTGATGGTGAGCTTCTGAGGGGAATTCAATCCAAGAGTTAAATCAGCTTGGAGAAAAGACGGAATCATACTCATCCCTATAAACTGAAGAACTGGCACTAACCCCTCTAAAAGAAAGTATTGTTGCTAAATCCGAATGTTGGGTAAAGTGGTCTCCAAAGAATGCTTGCCTTAACCATGCCTCTGTAGCTAGGAGGTCAATAAAATGCTTCATAAGTTTGGGGAGTGCTATTAGGCCTTGATGAATAAATTAGTCTATAGCCGCAGTAAGCAGGTTTTATTCCTTTAAAATGTTAATGGTTTTAACAATTGCATACTTCAAATGGTCTGTGCCATTTGATTAGACAATCACTTTATGCCGACAAACTCTCCTAGTGTTATTCTCTAGCCTGATATTACAGTTATTCTTAAATACGAAAGGAAAATTCTTGAGAACTGAAAATCTTCCCCCCCCTGAGAAATTCACCTCAATTCAGTACACGTTAGGCTGGCGTTACGTACAAAAATTCAGACCATCTTTGCTGCTCTAAGGAGATTATAGCACTACAGGGGTATGAAAAATTTATTGGAGTTTTGCAGACAGCTATTTTTTTTCCCTTCTCTGGATGGATTATATTCTGTCTGGAGAGAATGAAGGAAGGTCTTCTGACCTTCTAAAGTTGACTGTGATTGCTGTGTTAAATTCCACTGTTATTATACTTGTTCAACTGCATGGAGCTTTTTTCTTTCTTGCTTCTGCTTATTTTCCCTGAAAAATTCATCTTTAGATACAAAATTTACTTTGAAATTGCTGTAATATTTTATCTCTCCGTTGTGTTAGTGCATATCTACACTCGAATGTGACAAATAGAGTTTTAAATGTAAATTATTTTTGTCCCTAGGAGATTTAAAAAAAAAAAAATGAAATATCTCCACAGTTACTTCTTTTCATTGTATTTAGACTACTCCTCCAAAGTACTTAATCGGGTACTGCAAGACTAGCATCATTGATTTTCACCGTTACTGTGTCACAATACAGTGCATGTTTATCAATGTAGAAATAAAAAGGCAGCTTTCTAGCCATCTGCGCCTCAGACACTCAACTCAAACTAGAAGACTAGGAGCAGTTTGTGGTTTGTTTTGGTTTTTTTTTCCATTAAGACCAGGAGTAAATGTCCTGTGGACCAAATCTTACCCTTGCTTATATTTCAGTAATTCCAGTGTCTGTATCACCTGCTTATGGAGAGCTGTAACACTATCACTCCTTGTCTAGTGAAACTCATCAGCTCATCATCCTCTTCAGTGTAAGATACTGAAGATTATTTCTAGTATTTCTGATATTCTCATATTTTAATATGTCTAACATCTCCACACTAGGTGTGGAGAAGAGTCATGCATTCAAACATGATCAAAAGGCTATTTCATCTGATCAGGGTTCCATCTGACCATGGACCCTAGGAGTCCATTGGTTTTCTAACATGAGTTTCTGAGGACGATATACCAAATAATTACAAAAACATAATTTGTTTCCATACAACTGTCATTATCTAGGGCAAGGGAAAGTTATTTCCTAATATGCTTTAATAAAATGCTTTAATTAACAGGTATTTTCTTTCTTGCAAGACAGTCTGAGGTTGAAACCCTGGCCTCACTAAATCCAGCCTGACTGTATCCAAAAATGCCAGACTGTCACTTCTATCACTGTCTCAGCCTATTGAGAATGAAAGGTGTGAGGAAAACGGGCTGCAGTTTTCTGAGTAACTACAAGAGCTTCAAGGGAACATTCTCTGGTGAGATTATATAAATGTTTTCCCTTTGATATAAGCCAGCTGTGCTTTTAAACCTTGGAAACAAGATGTCTGTAGCACCAACAAACCTCACACTGCTCTTTAGCATCCAGCTGCTTGTACACCAGGACTTGAAATGAAAATGTTTTGTGCCTGCATTGAAAACAGAATTGATGGATGGGTTTAGACACACAAGGTCTGTAAAATCTTGACCACTTTAATGCATCTGTAACACCAGCAGGACCATTCATTCCCCTGCTGTTAGCATGCTGAAGCCTTCACTGTCTGGAGAGTGTTTTCAGAGTGTAGACAGCTAGAAGCCCACCAGCACAGCCCAGGACCAAGCACTGCCTTAGCCCTGTGCTACTTCAGGGAATAGAAGTGTGACATTAAATCCATATGCCACAGAGACCACATTTCACAACCCACCAGTGCTGCAAAGCTGGCCTGTCCAGAGTGAGCATAAGCGTTTTAAGAGGGGTTTGGCTGAGGGGTTTTTTTGAAGCTTTTAAACTTTACCACTAATAATACCAGCTATCATCTTTGGGCTTACATCAAAAAACCAGAATTCCTATCAACCACAACATCTTGGAAAAAACCCCCAACAGGTAAGGCTTTGGTTGCATAGCACAATATGTATTAATGTTAGTGCTATTATCATTACATGAATGTTCCCAAAGCTAGCCAACCCATTTTATTCCATGCACTTTATTCTTGAAATCTCACTGGGTCTCAAAAATCAAGTCCAGAATGAAGACTGACGTGTCTTTAAAATGTATCTTATAAAAAGCAATTTCAATTTTAACAAATGCCTGAATGAACACTTGTCACAGAACATTACCACAATATTTCTTCAATCCAAACACCAAAAAACAAAATAGTAGAACATGAAGGATGCCCTGCATCTTGTAATGACCATACATTTTGTAATAAGCACAAAAAACCACATTTCATCTCAAAGATCCTTAATTATGACTTAGGCTTTAAAAAAGTTTTTTCAGTAGAACATTTGGACATGATTCTGGCATCAAAATGTCCTTTTAAATATTACTGGTAAACAGAATCTATTTTTAGAATATGTTTATTAATGGACAAAACTTTTGATAAAATATTTTTGATCTGAAGGAGTCTCATATAACTTCTGAAAATCATAGAATCACAGACTGGTTAGTGTTGGAAGGGACCTTAAAGATCACCAAGTTCCAACCCCTTCTGCCAGGGGCAGGGACACCTCTCTTGAGCAGGCTGCTCAAGGCCCCGTCCAACCTGGCCTTGAACACTGCCAGGGAGGGGACAGCCACCACCTCCCTGGGCAACCTGTTTCCAGTGTCTCACCACCCACATAGTGAAGAATTTTTTCCTAATAACCACTTTAAATCTCCCCCCTTTCAATTTAGAGCCTCTTCCCCTCATCCTATCACTACATGCCCTTCTAAAAAGTCCCTGCCCAGCTTATATAATACTATGTGTTTATACACACATGTATCTTTATGTGTAGACATAGATACAAATGTAAATATGCAGATGTAAAACCATAGAAGTTGATTTAAACTTTTTTTTGTGCCATACTTACGTCCAGCTACTCTTTCCAGATCACTGAGGGAACAATATTTATCTTCAATTTCTATGGCTGAAATGTATTTATTTTAAGTGCAACTCTTTCAACATTGCAGGGCATGGAGAAGGCAGAAAAGGCAGAGGGAAAGATGCTTGGTTTTGACTTGGTTTCATCTGCACAGCTCTCCCTCCTGTGCATATGCATTACCATGGAAATTTTAAAGGAGATGAACTGTCTTATTACCTTCAGGATTTCTGCTTCATACAGGGAACACATTCAGGAGAGAGATGCAGTGAAAATATCAGTACAGCTTTATTTATTGTGATTAGCATGAGACAACTCCAAGAACACCCCAACACCATAGTTGAAGCTGTGAGATTCTGCAGGAGATCAGGTTCCAGTTGAATCTCAGCCCCAAATTTTTTTGTCTTGAAGAAGTCCTGCCAGATATTGCATTTGTTGAGGGGAAGGTAGCAACACATCTCAATTTCACACTGACAGGTTTAGGCCTGAATTAAATAGTATCTTGCTACAAGCAAGCATCCGGTTACAACTGAAGACTTGTAAAAGAAAATAGTTTTCATTCGATGCTGGGTGAAAATAAGAAGTTCTCTGGGACATGTGGCAATCTCCGCTTTGAGCTTGGGGTGTATATACATTTATAAAGCCTGAGCCTCTCATCACAGACTCTAATTTACCATCTATCACAACTACCTATCTCTGTAGTTAGGAAGAAGGGTCAACAAATCAGATATACATTCATCATCCATTCAACATCCACTCACTTCAGAAATACCTCCATCCAGAACCAGGCTGAAATTAGATTTGTTTTCTAAATATTTATCTGTTCAGTCCTACACCAAACTGGTTCTTAAATGATGTCTATACACCATCTTTCTCTGTGCTGGGTTGACCTTGGCTGTCCACCAGGTTCCCACCCAGCTGCTCTCTCAAACCCATCCTCAGAAGAACAGATGATGAAAACAAGATGGAAAAGTTTGTGAGCTGAGTTAAGGACAGGGAGATTGCTTTCCAAGGGCTACAGTTCCTGCCAGAAACCTGCCCTTGTGTGGGCTCTTCTCCACAGGCCACAGATCCTGTCAGGAGCCTGATCCTGCATGAGCTCTCCATGGGCTTCAGGGGACACATCCACCTGCTGCAGTTGCAGGACCCTCCGTAGATTGCACAGTGGATACCTCCTCTGGTGTGGGCTGCAGGGAGTCAACATGCTTCACCATGGTCTTCTCTACAGGCTGCAAGAGAATCCCTCCTGCAGTGCTTGGAGCCCCTCCTCCCCCTCCTTTTGCACTGTGTGTCTCAAACACCACGTAGCCACTCGCTCATCTGCCCCCAAGGGAATGTGAAGGAGACCAAAAAAATGGGAACTTGTGGGATGAAATATAGGCAGCTTGATAGGATGCTACACGTAGAGAGTGGCGATAATTGTAAAACCAGTAAAAATAACAACAATAATAACAACAACAATAATAGGAAACTGCTTTGGCAGTGGGGTGGACTTGATTTCTTGAGGTCCCTTCCAATCCCTACAGTTCTGTGATTCTGTGAATAAAAACATGATGACCAAATGTGTTTGCTTACCACATGTGGACGGGAAAAAAAAAGCAACCCAATGCCCAGTCTGTTTGCAAGCAATGATCCTGCCTCCCAGCTGACTTCCCCAGTCATGACATCACATGGCAGGGAACATCCCTCTGGCCAGCCTGGGTCAGCTGTCCTGGCTGTGCTCTCCCAGCTCCCTGTGCACCTGGCAAGGGGTGGGAAGCTGAGAAGTCCCTGACTTAGTGTAGACACAACTACCTAGCAACAACTGAACACAACAGTGTGTTATCAACAGCATTCTCACACTAAATCCAAAGCACAGCACTACACCAGCTACTAGAAGGAAAATTAACTCTATCTCAGCCGAAACCAGGACGTGCTGTTTCATATCTTCTCACCCCTCTTTCACAGATGCTCCATTGCACAGGCACTACCAGCTGATGGGCACAGCTTTGGGAAATAGTGGCTCTACACTGGAGCCACCTGGAACTGTGTCTGTCCAACACAGGGGCAGCTCCTGACATCTTATCATAGAGGCTATCCCTGCAGCCTCCCCCCCCCATACCAAAACCTTGCCTCCTAAGCCTAGTACAATCTCATAGGCTTTCTCATAGCTTTTCAGTTCTGCTTGAATACTGATTCACAGTAGGCTATTGGTATGAACACATCAAAACTTTGGAGCACCTTAGATGCCAGCACGTACATGAGAAACAATGAGAAAAGAAACTGAGGACTCATGGAAAGGTTTGGAGTTCTTGGAAGAAGGTGCTGAAGAATTCTCTTTATAGGAAAGAGAGAAATATTTCATTCATCTTCTTAAAAGTATTTGCTCCAATATCTCCAACATTTGCTCAAGGCGGTATTTACCATTTTGCTCCACAACACTGCATCGTTCATTGTACATTGTACCACTTGAATGACATGACACTTCTCAAAATCAGTGCTTAGAACAGATAAAATTCATTATTCAAGCACCAGTGTTATTGACAGTATATCAAAAAAGGTCAAATGAGCAGATTAAAAACTTGTGGTATGAATTAAACATATCAGTTGATCTTTATGACAGTGAATACATTTCACCCAGGCAAAAGAGATTTGTACATTCTCTTTTAACAGATTTGGGCATATACTTCTGCACTTTCTGCTTGAGGAAGTGCAAAATATGCTTGGAGAGAAGCAGATGACAAGCAATGAGATAATAAGAATGTGAAATTTTGGCATTTTAAAGGGAAATGTTGACTAGGGCAGTTAGGACAGAAAGAAAATTGTAATTTTCGATTTGCCTAAATGGACAAAACCTTTCTGACTGAAGAGATGGGTCAAAATTTTGTGTACACGAATAGCACGTATACAGATAATTTTCCTTTTTTGATCTTTAAAGCATTCTATAAAGGGCTTATAGCAATCAGATTCACTTTGTAGGCTGTATGCAGTCACTGCTAATCTATGAAGCATAATTTGAAACAGAATACTTAAATCAGAGTTCATAGGACCCGAAAAACCAGACATGGGAATACAAAATCCAGACACAGAGAGTAATGCTGATTTCTAATCATTACTCTAAGCAGCTCAGCTTGGTCTCAATTTATAAAAAAAAATCAGGAAAAAGGTGAACTGAAATATTTTTTAATGTATATATTTATATATATATGCAACACACATATTCCATGTTGGCTTTTTCATATGGTCTCTGAAAGGAGCAAGGTTCCAAGAAAGCCATTGTGACTCACTTTTGCCACTGACCTCTTCCAGATAGGAAGTCATCCCCATACTGGAATACACTGGAGCTACCAGGGTTCATAGTCAACACTCCTTCAGACTGGTCTGGTATGACAGAGTTTTGTCAAGAAAAAGATAGGCAGTGTCTTTATGGGTCATAGTTACCACAATTTTTGACATTTCCATGTTTCACATTTAGTCTAAATTTTCAAGAGCAAAACCACTGGATGCCAAAACTGCTCTTTCTCACCTGATCAAGAATACTTTGAAGGGCTTGTTGTTTGGGTTTTTTCCCATCTCTTGTGTTCTTATGGTCATCTTTGGTCTCAATTTAGATTGCAAGATCTGCAGGGGTCCAACTACCTGCTTGAACTAGGCTGAGCCATGAGGTCATCCCAGACTGATCAGGGCTTCACCCAGTCAGATCTTGAAAACCCCAAAGATGGAAACTGTACAACTGTGCTTGTGTCACTGTTTGACTGTCGCTATGGAAAAAAGGTTTTCCTTTACTTCAGTTGGAAACTTTCTTTCAGTTCATGTCTGTTGTGCCTTCTCCTCTCACCACGTACTATTGTGAAGAGCCTGGCTCCCTCTTCTTGATGACCTTCCCATACATCCCAGGGGGTACCGTCAGGTGCCCCCAAACCTGACTCTTCTCCAGGCCAAGCAAGACCCTATTCCCCATCTTCTCCTCACAGGTCAAGTGCTCCACTATCTGACCATCTCAACAGCCTTCTGCTGAATGTGGTCCAGTTGATTGGTGACTTTTCATTCTGCTGGGTGGCACAAAGCTGAATGCAGAATCTCAGTGCGGCCTAATGACTGTTGACTATTGTTGTTTCTCCCAACCTATGGGCTGTGCTGCTGTTGATACTGCCCAGGATGCCATTGGCCTTCTTTCCAACAGGGCACACTGGGCGCGTGTGCCACTTGCTGTCTGCCACAGCCCCAGGATCCTTTCAGAGAGCTGATCCCCCACCAGTCCGTCCCCATCCTGCATCGCTGCCAGCCATTCTTCCTTCTGAGGGGCAGGACTTTGCAGTTGTCCTTACTGAATTTCATCAGTTTCCTGTTGGCCTGTTGCCCTGGTGTGGTGGTTTAGCCCTGGCTGGAGGCCAGATGCCCACCAAAACCAGTCTTTTACTCCCCTTTCCAGGTGGACAGGGGAGAAAAGATATATTAAGAGGCTTAGGAGTCAAGATAAGGACAAGGAGAGATCATTTTATCAGCGACGATATGGGCGAAACAGACTCAACACAGTGCAGGAAAGAACTATTCTAATTTATTACACTACACTAGAAAGAACAGTGAAGAACCGGAGTCAGGAGTGCAATCAAATCTTAAAACCAATGCAACCAGATCTTAAAAACACGTTCCCCCCACCACTCCCTTCTTAGCAGACTTTAATCAGAATCTTGCTCCCTTCTTCCCCCCCGCTCGCAGTACAGGGGGGGCAGGGACTGGGGAACGATGGGGTTCTCAGTAGCACCTTCCCCCCACCCCTCCATTCTAAGCAGAATTCCCTTTAGCCATGATTTTACTCCCTTCTTCCCCCCCTGCTCGCAGTACAGGGGGGGGCAGGGACTAGGAAATAATAATGGGGTTCTCGGTTACTTCATGAGCTGTTTTCCTTTCCCAGATCTTAAAACACCTCTACCTCCCCACCCCGCTCCCTCCTTAGCAGACTTCAATCTAGTCATGATTTCACTCCCTTCCTCCCCCCGATCACAGCACAGGGGGGCAGGGACTGGGAGACGGGGGCTTCGGTCAGTTCCTTGCAAGTTGGTTTCCTTCTCGGCCGGGGGGGGGAAAACCCATTCCACACACCCTCCCCCTGCTGCGCCATGAGAGGCCCCGGTACTAGAGACAAGTCCTCCAGGAACTTTCTCCGTGTGTCTCATCAGCTGCTCCGCCTGGATCCCTGCTGTGGCGGGCAGCAATAAATCACAATGTCTCTCAGTCCCAGTCCTCACACGGGGCACACCAGCCTCCCCCAGCAAACCTGTACCAGTGCAATTCTCTCTCTCTCGCTCGCTCATCTCTGTAGGTTCCAAGTGCTGGCAGGGGCTTGCTTCAGCGTAAGGGTCACAGCGTCTTCTCTATGTCTCCACCTGCTCCATCCAGCGTGGAGCCCCTCCACGGGCTGCAGGTGGGGTCTCGGCCTTTACCATGGGGTTTCTCCACGGGCTGCAGGGGCATCTTTCTCTCCGGCACCTGGGGTGCCTACTCCCCCTCCCGGCCTTGGTGTCTGTACAGCTCGTTACATCTTCTCACTCCCTTCTCCGGTGGCAAAATGCAGCTGCTTCCGGGTTGTTTTCTCCTATATGTGATTCTCAGAGGCGCTGTGACTATCTCTCACTGGCTTGGCCCTGGTCAACAATGATTCTGGCCTTGGATTGTTTACATTTTGGAGCTCCAGAGAATTCCTGCAGCTCCT
Source organism: Zapornia atra (assembly GCA_013400835.1). Lineage (NCBI taxonomy): Eukaryota > Metazoa > Chordata > Aves > Gruiformes > Rallidae > Zapornia > Zapornia atra. Next base: position 55,447 of record VZTU01009132.1, read on the forward strand.
CACAGCCGCCATTTTCTGCACCCCTGTTCTTTTCCAGCACCCAACCTCGCAAAACCACGACACCTGGCCTGTTGCTCCAGCCTGTCTGTGTTCCTCTGGATGGCAGCCCTGCCATTAAGCATACTTACCAGTCCCCCCAGTTTGATGTCACCTGCTCACCTGATGAGTGTGCAATGTTTCTTCCTCCAGCCTATTGATAAAGATGTAAAACAAGACAGGTCCCAGGATAAACCCCCTGTGGTACTGTGCTTCTCACCATCCTCCAGTTAAAATATGACCTGTCAGCCACCACCCTCCAAGCCCAACCATCCAACCTGTTTCTCGGGCTTGGCAGTACCAGGGAAACACCTATCTGACAAACAATGAATCAGCACACCTGTGTTGATCATGTCGGGCCTTTGGCTCTCACGGGCTGATGGATAGATTTTTCCTAATTGGGATTTCTTGCCTGATTAACTGCACTTTGGAAATGTCACAGCAAGAGAAAAATCAAATTTTAAAAATCTTGGTTTTTCACATGAGACTATTTACACTGTGCCCGCCCATGTTAGTGTTTCCAGCTCTAAAACAATAAAATACATATTTAGACCCAAAAAAAGGAGAAAACAGTGACCCATAAGCCATGAGAGACCAGTATCAGGAGTCAACAATCATAAAAAAAAACACTGAGAAACACAATGGAAAGAAATATAAGTCTGCACTCTGTGGAATAGTCAGGCTATTTCTACTGCTGCACTTGTAGGCTTTAAATGACCAGGTAGACACAGCAAATTAAAGGACAGAGGAAAATAAAAGAGCTTTGGTTGCTTCTGCAGCTGTCTATAAAGTATCAGAGCCAAATCAACAACAGCAGTAGAATAATAGGAGTTATACTTGGCCAAAAGGAATTCATCACAGGGAACACCGGATCACTAGTTAAAGAGGTCAGTGGCTGTTTCAATCAATTACTGTTGAAACACTTGGATGCCTCCTGATATCACAGTGGAGCAGTAGCTGGTTTCTGCTCATAGCTTGCTGTTCACAGGATGTTTTGAAAGTGCTACATAGTAATGATATACATGTTCCTGTGATAGTGAATATACACGTTTTTCTACATTATATACATTTGTATAAACTCTATAAACCTAACTTGGATAATCTAAGGTTCTGTATGTCGGTGGTTATCAGTTATCAACAAATGGATTCCAGTCCTTCAAAATAACACCTACCTCAGCTAGAGAGCATGCTGCTGGCAATGTCCAGGGCTTTCCTTAAAAAAACACTTCATAAAGCTTCATAGTCTTAACAGTCCCCAAGCTGCAAAAGAGAGTACACAGAAACCCCACACTGCCCTTTAAAGGTCCCTCTCAGCCTTACGCAGGGAGAGGAATCCTGCCCAAATCAACTGGAGCATCTCCCCCATGAGGAAAGGCTGAATGAACTGGGGTTGTTCAGCCTTGAGAAAAGAAGACTGAGAGGGGATCTGATTAATGTTTATAAATATCTCAAGTGTGGGACACAGAGGGAAATGGCCAGCCTCTTTTCAGTGGTCTCTGGGGACAGGACAAGGGGCAATGACCTCGAGTTGGAGCACAGGAAGTTCTACACCATTATGAGGAAGAACTTTTTCACAGTGAGGGTGACAGAGCCCTGGGACAGGCTGCCCAAGGGGGTTGTGGAGTCTCCATCTTTGGAGATATTCAAGACCCATCTGGACATCTACCTGTGTGACCTGTCCTAGGGAATCTGCTTTGGCAGGGGGGTTGAACTCAATGATCTCTGGAGGTCCCTTCCAACCCCTATGATTCTGTGAGTCTGTGATTCTGTGACACCTGGATATTGGACTAAAGCAGAGAAATCAGCACCCACATACAGCTTCAGTTTGTGTTAAAATATGTATGCCCAATTTGGGAGTTTATAAACAAGGGTTCTGACTGTAGATGTCACAATTTCATGTTAAGTAGAGGTGCCATTCCCAGTCCCAGACTTTTCTCCTCTCATCTGCAAGGATGAGCTGGTATCATGGCATTATAAGCTTGATGACTTCTTTGGAAGAGAGTAGCACATCTCATCTCTTCGGTGTTATGCTTGCTATGTAACTTGCACATCCAAACCTCTCAAATTACCTGCTCCATTGCTATTGTAATGATAACAAAACTCTGCAGTTCCTGATTTGTACTCATTTATTTCAGTACCACTCGAGTTTTTCCTTTTGTAGTGCACTACCTGCATTTAATCTGAACAACTGCCCCTTTATTTCCAAAATTAATCAAGCAGTAGTCCATCTACCAATCACAGTTCTTGATGCAGGATAGTCATCTGGAATATCTCACCATTAAAAGCCTGGTCAGTGTAATCTCCACGTTTTTTCTTTTAGTGGGAAACAGCCTATGGCTCTTATTTACATGCATGTATAACAGTGAAACCAGTGGGTTTGGGTCTCAGAGCTAGTCCATAGCTTTCCTTGGTGCTTGGAGAGGTTTCCCCACAGAAGATACTCTCCAGCAGAAGACATCCCAAGAGCCAAATTAATGTGCACAGTATCTCTGGCCCGGTTCCCGTTCCCTGGAAATGTTGCTTCCCTGGAGCAGTTAACTGCTCTTTGCCCAGGCACCCCAGGTTGCCAAGACCCAGGAGAAAATCCCTGTGAAGTTTAGACATTCTCTCTGAAGCAGGCATTTTATATCTCCAATTGTACATCTGTGCTTCCATCACAAGCACCTGAGACTCACTGAAAGCTGAAAAAACATGCTGTAGCCTAAATTAAAATAATCATCAAACAGATAATGCAGCGCATAAGCAGTCAAACCACAGATGGCATTTGCATTTCTACCTTCAGAAAAACCCATCCAATTTTAATTGAAATAAAGCCACCACAGAATTTAAGAACAAGTTTAGATGAACATGTAATAATGAAGACGGCTTGTACTTGCAAATTAGCCCTTTCTTCCCTCTTGTTTTCTAAAAATATTATTTTGGACAGTCAAGTATACTGCATTTCCAGGTCAGGGAAGTGGTGAAAATATCTGTACCCCTTGATAGCATTTTCGCATACCTGCAGACCAGCAGAAACCTGTCTGGCTTGTCTCTGTATTTGTATGCTTTGTCACAAGCAACTGTCACAGGATTACAAAGGGTTAAGAATATCCCCATCTATAGCTAATATGTGTCGCACTGTCACCCTGAGGTTTTTTTAAATTATATTTTTCAATGTTTGTGCTTTGTCTGGAACTTTCCAACTCTCCTTCCACCCCCATTTGCATTTTTTCAATTTGAATGTGCTTTTAGAGTGTTTTGTCTCCAACTCTAATCTGTTTAGGTAGCACTGGGTTATTCTTTTGATCTGAATGGCTTTTGCATACTGTTACCCCTGTGGATGTGTTGTGAACATAATCTTATTTTTTTAGTAGGATATTTCTAAAAGATCTGTATGTTCCCGCTCTGAGATCAGCTTTTTGATGTATATATGCATCTAATTTTGTTTTTTAAATGGAAAACTTGGCTGCCTTTTTCCTGCACCTTCTTTAAGTAAGCAAACTCCAAGGTCTAGGTCTGTAATTCTGGCATCTTCTATAAATTCTGAATGTAAAGTTCTCCCATAACACATTTAATGCATCACTTCAGAAGGAAAACAGATTTTAAAGCAACTGAAATTGTTTGGTGCTTATTGAACTGGCTTATAAACTGAAAGTACCACTTTAGCTGTGTCACCTCAGCTCGCGGTCACATAAGCTGGTGCTTAGGCCTCGTGTCAGTGTGAATTTCTTCCACATGAATTTCTGCTGCGCCCTTCTGCTTTCTCCTCAGAAACTAGATAAAGCCAATTCTGCATTTGCCATTTTGCAACTAGATTGATACTGTTAGTTGACCACAGAAAACAAGTTTTCCTCATGCCCTGCACTGGGGCTTTTTAGCAGGGTCCCACGTCCTGCATGGGGGCTCATTGTCCTCCCTTGTGGACATCCCACTTCACCAAGCCAGGCTCCCAAACCTGTAACCGACCCACTTGCTCTGTGCCCAGAAGAGCTTCACACAGGATCAGCTGGTAGCATCGTCAGCAGCTCTAGCTCTCAACCCACACGCCCCCTCCACAACCTGATCAAAGGGTATCAGGGTACATTTTTGGGCTGTGACTGTTCAAATAGGCTTCAGGAACATGAGGAAAAATTAAGTTAATTCCCTGTTGGACAAGTATCTCCATTACCGCTAGTTATTAGCTCTGTCAATGTAAATTAAATGTTCTCATTCTGTTAGGCATAGTGTGTTACTTAGAATTCATTATGAATATTTTATAAGGTGTTGTTTATTTGTGGCAAGTTGATTGTTTATTCCATACCCACACATACAGCTTCAAGGAGTTGCGCAACCAAGATACACAGATGCATGTGGGTATTTCCCTGTGAGAGTATGTTCCTAGCTGTTCAGCCCAGGTTCCTCGGGCTGCAGGGAGAGACAAATGCAAGTCCTTTGGGTGATAAGGAGGTCACAAAGAAGTGGTTCTTGATGATGAAATGTTTCAAAACCTTTCACCCCCACGCTGTGTAAAGCCAGCATTTCTCAGGGAATTCAGAGGCAACTGTTCCTAATAGGTGATGAGTCTCCCAACCAAAGGTGCAGAAGAACAGCTCAACAAGGCATGCTTTTGTCTGAACAGCTGAAAACTATGTGCCGACTTCCTTAGCCCTTAAAAGGTCCTGATATCCCTAGAGGAATACATCTGCAGAGATAAATCCTGAGTCTAAGTGTCCCTGATCACACAGACATTTCATTTGAAGCCATTTTTTAAATTTTATTTTATTTTTTTAAGCCCAGCTCTTTGGTGGATAAAGCTGAAGGGATAATGTTAGATGAACTACCTTCCGAACTATGAATATATTGGGCTGTAAATTCCCAAAAGACAGGAGCTTGCAAAAATGTATTTTCTTTGTTTCTCGAGGTTTCTTTCTAAAGCTCTGCACCCACCCACACAGAGCAGAACTAATTCACTAGTCACTCTGTTGCTTTCACCTTTATTATTTCTGAATATGGCATTCAATTTTAGCCACAGGTCTGTCACTTCTGCAGAACTATTTCTGATTGCTTCTGGCCAGAAGAGTGCTGGAAGTGAGGAGATAAGGTAATAAAGGTTGTTCTTCTCACTTAAAAGAGCATGCACAATGATCAAGTACATTTACATTAATATCACTGAGAAGTGCAAACTTCCCAGGCTGATTCTAGAGCTCCTCTAAAGTTGCTCATTTGAAGGCAAGTGAAGCTATAGTATAGGTAGTTCCTTTGAAGTGACAGTGATTTTTCCCAGCTGGGAATCTAAGGTGAAACCTGGAAAAATCAATGTAAAATTGTTAGCTTATATAGAACCTCCTCAATAAATAAAATGCATTCGCCTTAGGACAAATGCATTTCCAAGGGCTTGTTTACAGAAATATCTAGTCAGCATGGAGCAGAGCATCAATATTGGAGTATCAGGTGATCCACAGAGCAGTCTTCCCCCCATACCCTGAACTTCCTGCTCAGCCTCCATCCCGCACGGGATGAGGTGTCCTCCCATCCTATGCCCAGCTCCAAGTCATTCTGCACCACAGGGGGTGCAGAGGTCCACCCAGTGAGGTCCACTGCGGCAATGCTGAAGAAGGAACACTAAAAGCAATGGGGAACACCCTCACCAGTTATCACACTGCAGGAACCAGCTCTCAGGCATGCTGGGCACTACCTGCCCTGATCAAACACAAAAGCCTAGTGTTTAACTTGTAGGTGTCAGTGAGCTTGTTTCTTTTTATTGTTGATGAAGAGTTCTCCATTTGAAACTGTGGAAAGCACAAAATGCCACCCAAATTTCCCTTCATAAATGCACTAGGGCTTCTGCTGATGAAGAGACTTACGCATTTTAGGACTTCTGTTATGAGTCAGGGAGGTTGGAGCCAATGAGCAGAAGGTCCCTCCTAACCCAAAAAAATTCTGTGACCTGTAACCACACAACCATCCAAATGCCAGCCACGTACACTCACTTACGCTAACTCTCCTGTTGGCACACAACCACCACTTTTCCTGCCAACACCAGCTCCACGGGGCAGCACCTGGGAAGTCCTGCTCCTGCCCACTGCCCTGGTGATGGCTGTGGAAGATACCCATGACATTGATGTGAGGCGACTAATTCTGACCTAAGGCAACTTATCTGACCAAGGTCTGTGCCTGCCGCTTCTCTTCCTTGGGCATGCCTTGGGCATGCCTTGAAGTATGTCTGAAGGAACATTCCCAACCTTGACCCACTACCACTTTGTGCTTTTTCTGGGTGATTGCTTGTCTAGTATCTAGTTGGATATTGCCGCAATCACCTTGCCATGATTTGTCATGACTGGTCTCTAGCAGACCTTCTCCATCTACTGTTAGTTTAGAAGAATTATATTTAAGGTCAACAGTTTCCTTTTGGGTTGTAGCTCACCAGTTAGTTCTGTACGTGTCTGGCAGGCTCTGGGTGTTAAGGGAGGGATGCGTAGGTTCTTCCACGCAGGCCAGCTTCTCAAACAGCAATCATCTTCTACAGTAAGCTCAAGCTTTGCATTTTTTTCCTCATTTTAGCACAGATCTATTCCTTCTTCTCTTGATCAAGAGTATACAAAGGCTACATGCAATGGAAAGTGGCACTGACAGAGATGCTGCTAAGTGCAGATGAAGTCACAGTCTGGTCAGCTGTACATGCACCTCCCTGTTTTCAGGTTAATAACAAAACCCAGTAAGACATTCCATTATAAGTCATAACAGGAAAAAAAGTGTGAAAAGAAACAGTCAGTCTCTGCACAGATCAGTCATTACACCCTTCAAAAGGAGAGTGTCCAGTGTCTAGCCATCCTACTATCCTATCTCAGTGGCAACTGGAAACTGCTGGGAAAGAATTTAAAAGCAATAAAGGGAGGAATTGTGTAACATGAACAGGAACAGTCATTTTCACAAAACAGACTTTTCTTCCTCTGATGGGATCAAATATTGTGAATTAATATTTTCTCCCAGAAGTGGCTCATGGTTTTCAGAGGAAGCTTCCTGGAGGAAGGGACTCATTTCTCATGAATAAAACTGATACTTTAGAGGACAAATGCAGATATAGCTCTCTCTAATGTTATTTTTTGGGAGAGGGCGAGAAAAAAAAAGGAAAGGAAAGCTTTGCCTTTCTGTCCTAACATGCTACAACACTAAGAGGGTTGAACTGGAAAAAGCTGCTGTTTCCTTAGAAATACTGTAATTCCAAGTGCGATAAACCCAAAATGTTAGTGAGCAATAAAGCAAGCCAACAAGCAAATAAAAATATTTTTCTCATTATCATAGAGTCTAATGTTTCTTTGCCAGAAAGAATATAATTCGTTTTCCTCCTTTGCCTTCCAAATATCTTTAATATATACAGATTGAAAGGTTTATTCCTCAATTACACCTTTATATATTTCTATAAAAATACATATATATACACACACAGTGGGAGAAAAATTGATATAACATGCGTTATATTTACATAAGATATCAATAATTTAAAATCAACATATATTATATATTTAAGGAGGGGTGTTATTTATATGTCTAAGAACCTTTGTAGAAAGGTGTATCGGATCAGCATTCAGAGTTGTGTATTTCAAAGAGTTTCACTGTAATCCAGTATCCCGTGGCTAAATTCCCTGCTGCCCCAGTTCATCTCATTCCTTCACTTTCCTTCACTTCCATTCTATGAATAGGGAAAATCGTAGCAGCCTCCCTTCTAAAACTTTTTCTAGAGGTTTCCACTTTAGAAACACCATGCAAATGCTAAATGTTTGGTATTATGAGTGTACAAACATTCTCCAGGTTTCATAGCGTGGAATTGATGACTATTTCCCAGCCAGGGAAAGACTGAGTTTCTAAGAAACATGTTCCTGGGCCTCATGTTGGGTCAGTCCTTTGTAATAACCTAGGAAAACGTTGGCTATTTCAATTGGCTTTTATGTTGAAAGAGATGCATGACAACACATTTCTGCATACAGCCTTGTAAAAGCTGAGGAGAAAGTATTTATACCAAATGAGTATAACCACTGAAGGAAGGGCAACACCACTGTATTATGGACTCCTCACCACAAACAGTTAATTCAGTGAACATAGTTCAGCGAGCATTTATTTTTTTTAAAGCTGTTATTTATTGTCTGTTCTCCCCTTTAACAACCTGCTTTTCTGCTGATCCACCTCATTCATCCCTGCAAACAAGGTTTTATACAGAACTTTTAAAATTTGAGCCCCCCAGATAAATATGTACTCAGAAATGCAGTGTCAGCACGCCACTCACCTGCAGGTTTAATTTTATAAAACATACATGTTGGAAAAAATGGCAGCGAGCTTTTCCAATTGATTTAGCTGACTTCATTAGCTGTGAGAAGCAGCAGAGAGGCCATCTCTGGCCAAAAAAAAATAAATAAATAAATAAAAAGGAGCAGATGCTGCAGGGAGGAAGGGAGATTATTTTCCTTTTTATATTCAGCATCTGCTTTAATCTTCTTTGACCTGTTGAATGATTAAGCTCCGGCGAAACTGTTTGCACTTAGATCTTCCCGAAGCCTCGTCTCACTGGGAAGGCTTCTGCCTCTATTAGGAAGGATTTGATGCTCTACCTACTCGATATTAACATCCCGCAGATAATTCTGCCGCTGCTTTGTTTCAAAAATAGCATGTTCCCTTTCTGTCACCTGGCCGCCGCTGCGGGTGGAACAAGCAGCCCCACTGCACTCAGCATTAGTACATTCTCCCTTTGTACGACCTTTGCTTGCAAATTCAGATCAATAAGAAAAGCAATCATAAACATGGGGCACAAAGTGTGGAGACTGGAGTACGAGCCCCTTCCCGTCACACAGCTAAAGTTTTTCATCTTGAAAATGCTGGCGTCCGAGCACTAATGGCAGCAAAGTGACCTTCGGCGACCCGTTTTAGTTGTATTCATCGGTTTTATCTGGACTGCGCTTCAAATGCCAATGCTGGGGGTGATGCTATTGGTGGCTGCAGATTTTTACTGACTGGACAAGATGATCTCCAGAGGTCCCTTCCAACCCCATCATTCTGTGATTCTGTGAAATAGAGATGGACAGAAGATCTAGTTAAAGCGCATTAATGACATGTTAAGTCACGGGCTGCAGGTGGGGTCTCGGCCTTTACAATGGGGTTTCTCCACGGGTTGCAGGGGCATCTTTCTCTCCGGCACCTGGGGCGCCTACTCCCCCTCCCGGCCTTGGTGTACACAGCTCGTTACATCTTCTCACTCCCTTCTCCGGTGGCAAAATGCAGCTGCTTCCGGGTTGTTTTCTCCTATATGTGATTCTCAGAGGCGCTGTGACTATCTCTCACTGGCTTGGCCCTGGTCAACAATGATTCTGGCCTTGGATTGTTTACATTTTGGAGCTCCAGAGAATTCCTGCAGCTCCTCACAGCCGCCATTTTCTGCACCCCTGTTCTTTTCCAGCACCCAACCTCGCAAAACCACGACAAGTATAATTAAGCAAATAAGTTTCCACTGTGTTTTATTTATTTATTTTCTTTTTACTTATTTTTAATAAGTATATATAAAACCGTCTGAGACAACTGGTCCTTACACCTCCTTACCTGACACCACAAACAGATGAGCTATGTCTAACTACAGAAGCATCTTTCATGTCACACACTCAACCAGCTAAAAGCATGGACTCATTGGTGTCATTTAAGTGACTCTAGATTACTAGTGCATGAGGAAGAGCAGAAGTGAGGCTGTCCCTTCTAATGTTAAGTCACCCATTTCCATGGAGCTGTGCCACCTTTATGGCAAGGATGCAAAGACACGGAGGTAACAGGCAGTTTCTGTGTAAGCATGAATGTTCTTTGAAGACTGCTGCAAAATCTACATTGCAAAGTAAATTTTACATTTTAATTTGAAGAAATGGAAAGTCTACTCTTCTTTCTGTCTTGTAAGATAATTAGATAATTTGGAAAAAAGCTTTAAAAAATGAAGAAAAAATTAAAAAATTGCCTTCATAAAGAAGAACCTCGAATCCTGTTAGATAACACAGTTTTAATGATAAAAAAAAAAATCTGTTTTGCTCTCACAGATCTCACCAGTTATTTCTGTGGTGAGTAGCTCCTGACATAATAGGATGCTGCCAGGCAGGGAGACCATGGCCAGGCAGCAAGCCTGAGAAAGATGGATAGGTAGGGGGAAAAGCCAAAACCACTGCTGTGGTCTGCCAGCCCCTCCCATCCTGCCTCACACTGCTGCTCCTGCTGAGACACCCACATTGCACACCTGCTCCCTGTGCTCAAGGGGCCAGGGAATAACTGTGTGGGAAAAGCATCACCTTCGGGATCATGTCTGCACTGCTGCCTTATTTTAGGTATCTTTTGCTGATCTTCTCTAATTTACATTGGAAAGTGTGTATTTTAAGACACGCTTTCGTAATTCTGCACCTGCATGGCTGACAAGACACTAGACAGAGGAGACAATGTGGTGCATCACCATGCTGTCCAGACACTGGCTAGCAGCTGGTATTCACAATTGTTCAGCACTACCCTGAGTAGCTGTGTATGTTAGAACATGACCCAAGGCAATCACACTATCCAATACAGTTACTGTTTGTATGAATTCTTGTTTTAATTCCCAGTTTAGTGCCCTTGCACCATTCCTTTCCCCTACTTCGCTGCAGTTTCTCAGGTTTATAGACAGGATGGTGATACAGGACTTTCTGGAAGGCTTCAGGAACTGAATTTCTGAAAAGTGTTGGAGGAAACAGGAGCAGTGTGCCCTGGTGGCCAAGAAGGCCAAAGGGATCCTGGGGTGCATTAAAAGGAGCATGGCCAGCAGGTCAAAGGAGGTGATCCTCCCCTCTACTCTGCCCTGGTCAGGCCCCACCTGGAGTATTGTGTCCAGTTCTGGGCTCCCTGGTATAAAAAAGACAGGGATCTCCTGGAGAGAGTCCAGAGGAGGGCTACAAGGATTATTAAAGGACTGGAGCTTCACCCCTATGAGGAAAGGCTGAGTGAGCTGGGACTGTTCAGCCTGGAGAAAAGAAGACTGAGAGGGGATCTGATTAATTTTTGTAAATATCCGAAGTGTGGGACAGCCTCTTTTCTATGGCCTGTGGAGGCAGGACAAGGGGCAATGGCTGCAAGTTGGAGCACAGGAAGTTCCACACCAACATATGGAAGAACTTTTCCACAGTGAGGGTGACAGAGCCCTGGCACAGGCTGCCCAGGGGAGTTGCGGAGTCTCCATCTCTGGAGATATTCAAGACCCATCTGGATGCCTTCCTGTGTGACCTGTCCTAGGGAACCTAATTTGCCAGGGAGGTTGGACTCGATGATCTCTGGAGGTCCCTTCCAACCCCTACAATTCTGTGAATCATGATACTAATGATGATATTTACAACAATAATAACAAGAATTATAATATTAATTTCACTTGGTCATTGCAAGGATCATAGGTGATTCTATGATTCTATGATTTTTTTTTTCTCCTATGGCTTGAACACAACAGGCATCCAAAAAATAGAGTCTGAATAGAATGTGGTGAATTTAGAAGGGTGTATCAAATAGCATATGCCACCCTAATGTTTAAATACAGAAAAGCTACAATTAGCAGCAAGATGTTACTGTTGCTGGTATCAGAAATTAAATTAGGTCTTGCATTCAAATTCAATTGCACGTGTGTGCGTGTGTACTTGGATTCTTTTAATATTTGTATTTTATCAGGACAGCTATAACTTTTCCCTTAAAGCATCACAAAATTATTTCCTTAAACCTTAATTGTCGGAGAAGGGAGAAGTGGACACCCTGTAGTCATCCAACAAGCTCGTTTATTAGTAAAAGCAGTCAGATTAAATACACTTCTTAATTAGCTCATACATATTGCAAAAGCCAAGCTCCTTATTGGATCTCTGCTAACTATCAGTTCCACCCATGTTAGCATTCCTGTGGTTAGTAGTGGGTCACTCTGCCCTGCTCACATCCTCATTTCGTGTCTTGATTGCATTCATGTGCCAACACAGGAGTCTTACCAGGTTACTCCGACCTCGATGCGGCCTTTCCCCTATATTCCGTTCACCTCTATTAAGTCCATCTTGCTGTGTCCCTTTTCAGTTAGCCATGCATTAACAATGCTCTCTACACTTAATAGTTTAATAATTATGCCCCTTTAAAACAACAAGCAGAAGTATCTCAAGTATCTTAAAACATCAAAATATCTAAGTCTTACGGATTCAATAGTTATGTCTCCGTCAGATAAGAGAAAGAAGTATCTTTGCATTAGCAAAGAGAGAGTTTGTCATCACGCTGTTGTACAATGTATGAACACAGATTTTAACAATACATTTCAATGAACTTTTTAGAGGATGGCAGGAAAAAAAGGAAGAGGAGGATTACTATAGCACAGTTTAATCCTGAAATTTAAAGTCTCATGGAAAGTTATTTAAATATATGATGATAAAGACATATTCATGCAAGAGTTTTTTTGAATAATTCTTGATACTTTTATGGCATGAGCAAGACAAAAATCTGAAGACAAAGATTTAGCAGCTAGTCAATATTAATTATTTCTGCTTAAATACCCACTACAATTGAACCTGGAGAACAGGCACTGCCTTCAAGAGTTTAGGATCTGGTATGTTTCTTGCCAACAGAGTTGTATTCTCCTGAGGAAAATGTGGTCTTGTAAGTAGGGAAGGGAAACTTCAATAAACACCAGCCTCTTCCCAGATACATTATTTATACTGTGCTTCCTCACTTTTAAATTTGACAAATGCATAGATTACCATTAAATACTTGTTACTCATGGAGTTCAAATAATTTCTAAGTACTTGATATTCTTGTAGTGACACAGACTCTATGAGGACCATACTAGCATGTCATCCAGAAAACAGGGAAGAAAGATTACTCCTAATCTCAGCAACAGATGTCAGAACTACAATTATAAACCCCTTGAAATAACACTCAAGAAAAATTGCATTTTAACAGCTTCCAAAAGCCATTTTAGAACCTCTGCCCAATAGTGGGTTCCTACTGCGTGTGCTGCAGCCCGTACAAATAACTTGCTTGGGATTTCAGTTCACACTGAGATCCCCCAACGTGTCAGTTACCTGTATCACATACTGTTCTGGTTTCAGCTGGGGTAGAGTTCATTTTCTTCCTAGTAGCTGTGCTTTGGATTTAGTATGAGAATAACATTGGTAACTCACTGATGTTTAGCAGTTGCCAAGCAGTGTTTACAATTAAGTCAAGGACTTTTCATCTTCTCAGGCCCTGCCAGCACAGAGGCATGAGCCTTCCCCAGGAGGTGCACAAGAAGCTGGGAGCAGACAGGGCCAGAACAGCTGACCCAAAATGGCCAAAGGGATATTCTATACCGTATGACATCATGCTCAGCATATAAACTGGGGGAAGTGGCCAGGGAGTGCTGTGGCTTGGCAACTAGCTGGGCATCCTTTTCTATCATATTAAACTGTTTTTATCTCAACCCATTAGTTTTATTTTTGTTCAATTCTCTCACCCACCCCACTGCAGGGTAGAGGAGGGTGAGCAAATGGCTGTGTGGTTGTTTTAGCTGCCTGATGGGTTAAACCACAACACATACAGGAGACAATTAATCTTAACACCATCGATGACAAAATACCCCAGGCCATGGTCATTGTCCATAAAGATAGCAAGCAGGGAAGCACAGCCACAGCCTTCATGACCCATGGCAGCCAGTGGGAATCACCCAACTCAGGTGTCATTCTCTTCAGTCATGGAGTTTTAAAAAAAGGCATATTTATAAACAAGATGTTCAACCCCTACCAATGTCTGCAGGATGAAAGCACAAACTCTGCTTCAGTTCTTTACCATTATATTTTTAGACACTGAGTGTCTTTGAAATTTTTGTGATTTCTAGTACAAATTTTGGTGAAAGTCTCTGGCTTCCAGCTTGATGTTCACTTAACATTAAGCAAATCAGAGAGGTTTTGTTCATATATGTATGTGTGCGCATGTATACATACGTATACATTTTATATGTATAATTGAGAATCACTCAACCAATATGGGAAATAACATCTAAATTAAAAAATGCAGCTCCAAGCCAGTTCCCTCAGTCTTCCCTTTGCTCAGGAAGGGAGGGATTTTGAGGGGGGACACCTCCAGTTAAGCACCAGCAATTTGGGCAGTCAGCTCCTTTTTAGCCCTTCATCAGACCTGTGCAGCTGCAGTAGCCACCCTGCTACCACTGCTGCAGCTGGTACACAGCTGCAAGGTGTTTCCCTGTCTGTCAAGGCTAAGCCCATCAGCTGAAGCTAACGTTAATAGGTCAGATGTGAAATGTGGCAGCTCATACCAGAGCTGTTCCTCTTCCACATACTCGTGATTCTGGCAGGTAGAATCTCCTTCAGCCCAGCAGACAAACTGATGTGGCAACCTCCCTGTCAGATAAACAGTTTGGATCAAATATGCAAATTAGGCAATAATCTTAAAAATCTTAGTGAGATTTCTGTTTCCTTTGATTGCTTCTAGGAAGAGCAAGAAGGCCGTTCCCCAGGGTAGAATTTGGCTGTGGGAAGGAACAAGAGAAGCACGAGCAGTTTGTTGCAATGAAGCATCATAAACTGAAGGCAAAGTAAATCATGTCATGTACCATGAGCTGGCCAAGTGCTCGCTTTAGCACAGAAGTCTGCAGCCTTCACCCCTCTTACAGAGAAGTGCAGCAGTGGTCATCTGCCAGCTTCTCCTTTAACACCCTGTTGTGGGTTTTTTCCCACGATCAGGACTTGGAGCATGGCAGGACCAAAATGTGAGGCATGCCACTCCTCAATTCCAATGTCACAGAGCCAGGCTCCCAACAATTCCCAGGCTAAGCCCCCCCTACTTGCATGCTATGCAGACAGCTGGTGGGGACCAGCTAGAGTTGGTGACTTTTCCACTTGGAAACATAAGGCAGGGTGTCTTCCAGATTTAGGCTATAGACAGAAGCAGGATCACCCATCTCCCTCTCATTTTTTGGTGGGTATAAATGTCCCTTTTCCAAAGGCAAAACATTTTTTTCCAATTTTTCTGTCCCTATCTCCACTGTCTCCTCTTGGAGTGAATTCTGTCAGAAGTCAATAATCATGTCTCATTTTACAGTTTACTCTCCATCCTAAAATATCCTGTCACTATTCAGTTGCTGGTTTTAACCTTTGCAGTTCCTGTTCAGGTATAATTCCTTCTCACAACTGCACCCCAGTTCAGCAATGTGCAGACCCAGGGATGCAAATCATCCCAAATCCAAATAACTAACAAGCTGGTAAACTCGTCAAGACATAAATGAAAACTGATGCATGGCATGAAATCTCTTGCTATAAGCTTATGTGTAACAGAGGACAGATCTCACTGTTAACATCCTAAGCCATGCCTAAATTTAGCATCCAAAAAACAAGTCTAGATGAAGTTCTATCAGATAACTTCAGGATTTTCAAAGGGAGTTTGGTACTCCCTTTGAAACCTTGTGCCTTAAGCATGATGAAAAAAAATATTTGTTTAATGTAATTTATATTAATTTATATGTGAATTATATTGATGCTACAGATCTTGAGGATCCTATTAACCCTTTTAGGATTTAAAAATCAATAAAACAATCAATCAATTAACCAACAGTACTGGGGGCAGGAGGGAAAATACAATGTGCCATGCGACTTGTCCTTGGGGCCAAGTGCTTTTAGCAGAGTGTCCCATAGCCACAGCAACCATCTGGGTAGCTCTGCAGTTGGGAATGAACTAGAAAGAAGACTGCAGCTTTCAAGCACCAGGCAGGGCACGTTTCACATATGACAATAGGGATATGTACCTGTATTTTGGAGAGGTAGCTATACCAGCGAGATGAATAGAATGAGTAGCTGACTCGTATGACTTCAGAGAAAATTCACAGAAATATTTTTTTCAGTGAAGCCCACCATCAATTCTGAATTGTTGTTTGCTCAGATAAGTGAGTTTCCAGACTGGGCAGAAGAATGGGCATCTCAGAAACCTGGAGAGGACCCAAAAATATGGCTAGTTTATTTTACAGTTCATTCTAAATAGACATTTTTATGTTTCATCATTCTCACAGAACACAGAAGGCTGTTACTCATATTGATATCTGTAAAACAGTGTAAATCTGGTCAGGATACAAAGTGTTTATAAAATTTTCCACTCAAGCTTGCCAGTTCAAAGGGAAACTGGGTATGGCAACCTTACTGAGGGCTAACCTCTGTTGCCAGGGTGCTGAAACCTTTTCCAAGCCTGAGAATTTTACAGGAGTAAAATTACCTGGCCTTTCACAGTCAGAACTGTCATGAAAACAGCAGTTGTGCAGCTGGACAAACTGTGGACTTTGACAAACAGCAGCTTGTGTAGATTTTTCTGCTATGCCTATCCCAGACCACTAATACTGACTGCCATAATTACAGAGAATAAAAACTAGAAGTTGGGGTACAAAGAGCAAAGAGGGGAGAAGAAATTCATAAGTCTCCTGCTGTGATTCTGCATTGCCTGTTACTTGGTGCAGCTATTCAAGCCAGGCTTCATCAGATCAGATTCAAAGCTACACTCGTTTATGTTGGTTTCTCTCATTAAGCTGAACTATCATTTTGGAAGACTAAGTGCCAGGAAAATTCCCTGGATGGTGCAAAGCTAATTTTGTACACCACTTCTGTATCAAGCCAGCGTCTTGTGGTGTACTGAGACACCTTATCCCTGCCTATTGCATAGACACCACAATGTTATCCTGCATTTGTAGGTACTCTGACCCAAATTAAAACCAGACCCGGTGTTGGGGGTGGGGAGAAATTCTGGTGCATATCAGAATTAACTGGGCCAAGAAAAAAACAGGGAACCAATAAGCTATCTTTAATTTTGGTTTTCTTGCTCTAAAAATAGAACTAAGTTGTGCTGATAGATCAGATTCACTGAATGCAAGATGCTGTAAGGCCGCCTCGATGGTTTTACACACATTTAGCTGAGCAGGGCCCCAACCAGCAGGGAACATGGCCCTGCATCACACTATGGCAGTACAGGAGGAAGGTGCAGGCAGGAGATGGCAGGTAAATCCTTTGCTGTTTGTTTTAAATTCAAGGAGATTCACTTGGAATAAGCTCCATATCATCCCAAAGGGCAGAAACTTCTTCCATTATAAAGCCAATGAAGTTTACCTTGCTCATGTACTGTATTGATCTGAGCGTTTACCTGTTCAGATCTTCCTCTGGTGCAAACAGCTCAGCTCTCAAGTGAGCTGTTTGGCTCTACAGCTTCTCAAGCCAACAACATTAACTCATGACATGTGCCAAGGACAGAGTCTGGCGTCCTTCACATCCTGCAGGAACTCTTCCTTTTGGACTCAAAAAGCATCCAGCTCTGGCTGGATACCTGGCTGCGATAGCAGGCAGCTCATTTAAAGTAGGTCTATAGGTTAAGGTAATAAAACTGATCAGTTTAGCAGTTGGCTATAAAAGATTTACTTTCTTCCCTACACAAAATACAGGTCCCAAAAAACAAAGCGTCAGCAAATCAATTAATAAATTAATTGCCATACAGGAACACTTAGAAGTAATAAGAGTACCAGACATGCAGACTGATCTTTCACATTACTAATAATTTACACAGCTGGAATTTAGAGGAAGATAAAAACTCTCCTTTCTTCCCTACTTCCAAAACATTCCTCAGTGAGCTCGAAGATTGTTCTGCTGTCCAAAATAGAGAAGTTTTGACAAGTAGATTATGTTTATTACACAAACAAATCATGTCTGATTACTTTTTTCAGATGTTTTCTCAACATCTTGAACTAAACCAGTCTGTAGGAATCCTAAACACTGATTTGTGCCTAGATTAACTCACTGTCCTTGTCTTTTTCCACCAGGAAGAAAAAGTCCAATTCAGAGCAAAAGGATAACCTTGCCACTCAGTTCTTCAACAGGGAAGCTTGTTCTCCATCACCTGCAGAGACAACACATTTATAAATTAACTTAGCATTTGCTTTGGGTTAGCTTCTTTGTGGGGTTTTGTTTGTTTGTTGGTTTGTTTGTTGCTTAATTAAAGTGTCCAAGACTTCCCAAGAATTTTGAAAGAGGTGCCGTGAAAAACATTGGATTTGTCTCTATTTTACTTCCATGATCATCTGAAAAACAGTAGGAGCAAACATGCAAGCTTTCTTGAGGAAGATCTTCCAGTATGTCAAGCACCAGCACAGCTATATCTGTGATATAGGAGCAAACATGCAAGCTTTCTTGAGGAAGATCTTCCAGTATGTCAAGCACCAGCACAGCTATATCTGTGATATACCTAAAACAAGAATTGTTTTCTGTGGATATAATGTTCATCCTGATGAAGAATAGGGATGGGAAACAAATCCTGCACACAATGTACCTGGTGTCCTCAGCTGGAGATAACACACTGAGAAGAAAGTTAATCATCTTACCCCTCTTAAAAAGCCCTGAAAAATGTAAAGTACAAGCAGCTCATTTGTCATTCCCACTACATTTTGGCACTTACTGGAGTGTCAAAGCTACTCGGTAGAACACAGGAAGAAGCCAGTCTTAGGGAGTTGACATTTTTTACCAGTGATAAATTAAATATAATAAAAACATCAGTAATAATAACTCCACGCCATAATTCAGACAAAAATATTTTATTTTCTAGATCAAACAATTCAACATCAAAAATGCCAAAACTGAGATGATCTACATAGTCTCCAGGCAGGCCTCCTGGGTACTATAGTCAAGTGTTTAAGGAATATAATTTAATTCTCCTCAGGATGCCTGCTTTATTTGGTGCACAGGATAAAGAAATTGCTTTGAGGGCAGCAAGTGTACTACAAAAGTTTGACTGACTGAAACTACACTGCTGATGCATTTTCACATAGATGGTATTTCTACCACAAGGTCTTCTGTGCAAAGTCTGTGTGGGAAAGATTTATCTTTAAAATAAGCAAGTCACCAAGATCAGCTTCTCTGAGACTATAAATGCTTGGTGTTGCCATGGAGCCAGTATCATGTCTCTAAATCCATACCTAAAACCTAGAGAAACCCTTGACTCTACGCTGTAGGGAGACATAAAAGCTCAGCACACCTTAGGAAAATATTTTCAAAAGGAGATTTTACTTAGCACATTACTAAAGGCACAGGTGAGCAGGGGAACCAACACACTGCTGTAGACGAACAGGCTAACATCATTCATTCAGGTAGGAAAACAAAAGTGATCCAGAGTCACTTATTTGTATTATGAAGTATTGAAAACATTACCCCACATCGATGCAGGATGGGTCCATGGGCCCAGTTCCATTTAATGTCTTTATCAATGATCTGGACTAGGTGCACTCTCAGTAAGTTTGCATACGACACCAAGTTGGTCTGCTTGAGGGCAAGTTCTGCACTTGGGTCACAACAACCCCATGTAATGCTACGGGCTTGGGAAGAGTGTCTGGAAAACTGTCCAGTAGAAAAGGACCTGGGGGTGTTGGTTGATAAGCTGCGTAAGCCAGCAATGTGCCAAGGTGGCCAAGATGGCCAGCCACATCCTGGCTGGTATCAGAAACAGGGTGGCCAGCAGGACTAGGGAAGGGATGGTCCCCCTGGACTCAGCACTGGTGAGGTCGCACCTCAAGTGCTGTGTCCAGTTTTGAGTGCCACACTATAAGAAAGACATTGAGGTGCAGAAACTTGTCCAGAGAAGGGCAAAGAAGGTGGTGAAGGGTCTAGAGCACAAGTCTTGTGAGAAGCAGCTGAGGGAACTGGGGTGGTTTAGCCTGGAGAAAAGGAGGCTGAGGGGAGACCTTATCACTTTCTACAACTCCCTGAAAGGTGGTTGGAGCCAACAGGTGTTGGTCTCTNGCAACTCCCTGAAAGGTGGTTAGAGCCAACAGGTGTTGGTCTCTTTTACCAACTAACAAAGAACAGGACAAGAAGAAATGGCCACAAGTTGCACCAGGGGAGGTTTAGATTGGATGTTTGAATAAATTTCATTCAAAAAAGGGTTGTCAAGCACTGGAACAGGATGCCCAGGGAAGTGGTTGAGTCACCATTGCTGGAGGTATTTAAAAAATGTGTTAATGTGACACTTAGGGACCTGGATTACTGGTGGACATGGCTGTAGTAGGTTAATGGTTGGACTTAATGATCTTAAAGGTGTTTTCCAACCAAAATGATTTTATGGTTCTACAAACTCCCTTCCAGACCAAACAGTGATTGTCAGCCCACAGGGACAGCCTCATCTAAGACAGGATTTAAACAACATCATCTCCATCAGCAGAGAAAGTTGAAAATAAAATATCTCCACTCAGCCCTCTCTTCTGCCCCAAAACCCCAAGGCATTGGCTGCAGGTACAGCTGATGCACCAGCCCACTGTCCTAAAGGCTGTTCTGGGGTAAATAAATCTTCTGAACCTGACCATGATTTCCAGGTTGAACTTCAAAGGTCTTTAGGAGCAAGTTTAATCAGAACTATCCTATTCCGTTTCACAAAGGAACAGACACAAACCTGGTGGAACACATTTTCTGACCAAACTGAAAATAACAGTTTTTCAAAAGATTTTGACCAGTTCAGCTTCCTCTAAAAATTAAAACCTTAGTTACCTTTTGCTATCTTCAAACAGCCAGTCATATCAGAATCAACAGTGTAGTGATGAAATTTTAGGATTGACTCCCTCAATGTGTTTGCACACTTACTTGGATGGGGGATGAGAAAGGTTTTATGAATTATTTTTTTCCCCTATACTTTGATATGGGAGACTGCAGAGCTGCTGCCTTTACAGCCTGGTAAGCCAGAGACACCACAGGGACTTTTAAGCAAGCTTTCAAAGCCCCTTCTCAATTTTGAGATAAAAGATAATTTCCATCTTTTGTTCCAGATTCATTTTAGAGGACCAAGTGGGTTGCTTTCTTGTTGTAAGAACAGAGGGTCTCAGAGGGACAAACCAGAACTTGATTCATCAGTTGTCTCATAGTCCTGTATGTCTCAGAATTTAAAAACAAGCTACCTTCTGCTTTGTAGCCCTTGTAAAAGGAGTTTGTGACTGCACCAAGAATACAGACTATGCTCCGCTGTTGAGATGATCACAGTGCAATTCATGGAAGCTCAGTTTGCAGCAAGACTGCAATGGCTCTATTTAAGTCACAAAATTGAAGACACACACACATATCTAAATGCAACTAGCTTTTCAGCCACTGTTTTATGTCTTTGTTTTTCATCAACAATAGAATAGTAACAAAAGAAATGAACCATAATGAAGCTGATGATGACAAAGACAGGTAATAGGCAACACCACAATATCCATTAACATAAGGTACAGCAGTGTCGTGGTTTTGCGAGGTTGGGTGCTGGAAAAGAACAGGGGTGCACAAAATGGCTGCTGTGAGGAGCTGCAGGAATTCTCTGGAGCTCCAAAATGTAAACAATCCAAGGCCAGAATCATTGTTGACCGGGGCCAAGCCAGTAAGAGATAGTCATAGCGCCTCTGAGAATCACATATAGGAGAAAACAACCCGGAAGCAGCTGCATTTTGCCACCGGAGAAGGGAGTGAGAAGATGTAACGAGCTGTACAGACACCAAGGCCGGGAGGGGGAGTGGGCACCCCAGGTGCCGGAGAGAAAGATGCCCCTGCAGCCCGCGAGGAAACCCCATTGTAAAGGCCGAGACCCCACCTGCAGCCCGTGGAGGGGCTCCACGCTGGATGGAGCAGGTGGAGACATAGAGAAGACGCTGTGACCCTTACGCTGAAGCAGGCCCCTGCCAGCACTTGGAACCTACAGAGATGAGCGAGAGAGAGAGAGAGAGAATTGCACTGGTACAGGTTTGTTGGGGGAGGCTGGTGTGCCCCGTGTGAGGACTTGGACTGAGAGACATTGTGATTTATTGCTGCCCGCCACAGCAGGGATCCAGGCGGAGCAGCTGATGAGACACACGGAGAAAGTTCCTGGAGGACTTGTCTCTAGTACCGGGGCCTCTCATGGCGCAGCAGGGGGAGGGTGTGTGGAATGGATTTTCCCCCCCCGGCCGAGAAGGAAACCAACTTGCAAGGAACTGACCGAAGCCCCCGTCTCCCAGTCCCTGCCCCCCTGTGCTGTGATCGGGGGGAGGAAGGGAGTGAAATCATGACTAGATTGAAGTCTGCTAAGGAGGGAGCGGGGTGGGGAGGTAGAGGTGTTTTAAGATCTGGGAAAGGAAAACAGCTCATGAAGTAACCGAGAACCCCATTATTATTTCCTAGTCCCTGCCCCCCCCTGTACTGCGAGCAGGGGGGGAAGAAGGGAGTAAAATCATGGCTAAAGGGAATTCTGCTTAGAATGGAGGGGTGGGGGGAAGGTGCTACTGAGAACCCCATCGTTCCCCAGTCCCTGCCCCCCCTGTACTGCGAGCGGGGGGGAAGAGGGGAGCAAGATTCTGATTAAAGTCTGCTAAGAAGGGAGTGGTGGGGGGAACGTGTTTTTTAAGATCTGGTTGCATTTGTTTTAAGATTTGATTGCGCTCCTGACTCCGGTTCTTCACTGTTCTTTCTAGTGTAGTGTAATAAATTAGAATAGTTCTTTCCTGCACTGTGTTGAGTCTGTTTTGCCCATATCGTCGCTGATAAAATGATCTCTCCTTGTCCTTATCTTGACTCCTAAGCCTCTTAATATATCTTTTCTCCCCTGTCCACCTGGAAAGGGGAGTAAAAGACTGGTTTTGGTGGGCATCTGGCCTCCAGCCAGGGCTAAACCACCACAAGCAGTCACAAGGCAGAAGACCTTCCAACAATGAACAGACAGAATCTACAAAGTCTACTTGAAGCTAAATACAAGCATCCTTCACCCCCCACCCCTCCTCCCCAAGAAAAATCCCAGTCAGATGAAAGGATGAGCTGCCACAGAAGCCTAGAACAGAGTGTTTGTTGGATATTTTTGATATTACGCCAGAGTGAGTCTTCAGGAAGAGGGGAGAGATGGATGGGAAAGGCTAAAGTTTCCAGGCACAGACTGAGGTACCCAGTACAAAAAAAAGGCTTTTTAGAGACAGACACACACTCTGCAACAGCTCCCTTCTATTTCCATTCCCAGTTTCATCAGTGTGATAAGACGAAACCTCCTAAAGATGTTCAGATCAGCCATCTCCAAGGCAGTGAGTAAGGGCTTACCTACCCAGGAAAGCCACTGTTAAGGGGGGAAAAAAACCCAAAACCCAGATGGGAAATGAAAGCGTATTAAGCAATCAGCAGCAAGCCCCCCTGCCCATGCTGCCACTCTGGTTTGACACACTAATGGCCCCTTTTTTCCAGTTTCATTGAAAAAAATCAACTTATCAAAAGGTCATTGAAGAATAACTATGGCAGACCCTTGCCATGCAGTCACATCCTTTCATAGCAAGCAATGTCTTACAGGAGGAAATCCTGCAATGATGCCCAGCCTAGCACATCTGGCAAAGTGTCTGCCTTCCAACCCTCATCAAGGACATGTAAAAAGAGTGCCCACCAACAGTATTCCACCGTTTCTTTGAAACTGAAGAACTACCTGACTGCTCTAAAACATAAGCCAGCTGCCATCCCATGCTCTGATACCAAATTATTTTAATTTAAAATAAGTGAATTTTCAACCTTCATTCAGATAAACCCTATGTCATTATTTTCGTCCTGCTTTACCCTACTCATACATGCCTACATGGGAATTTCAGGGTGCTTTGAGGATTTTTTAGAGTGGGCATTTTTTTTTAACAGTTTGGTAATCTTTTCAAACTTTTTTAAGTCTTTAAGACCAGAAATAACCAACCCTCAGGCTATCAGGAATATGAATGCTCTAAAATGCACTCCAACAGACCTAAGCAGAAAACCATGCTCAAGCTACCAACTCCTGATGCAATCCAGACTGAAATACCTTGCAAGTATTCTGGCAGAACATTGCAGACCTTTGATCCTGAAAAGCTTACTGGAGTACACGCCATTGAAAAACACCATGAGCCTCTGCAAAAAGGAGGATTCTCCCAGCATGCTTTTAATGCTCACTGGTAGGTCTAGAGAGCTGTTCGAGGGTGTTTCTCAGATAAAAGAATGCTTTTAGCAACAAGCAGCATGGCAGAAGTAGATGAAAAATGGAACTGAACAAACCAAGGATGCAGGGAGCAGTTATCCACCAAAATGAAGAAATTCAATTTCTTTGCCTGTCAAAAAATCCTTATAATTTGTTACTCCTTTGGAAAGTTACCAGTGCTTCAGCTTTGCAAAGGGGTAATCTTGTTCCACTCTCATTTGTTTTCCAGTTTCAACTTGAAGGGCAATTGAAACATTTCTTTTCAATACCGTAGTGCTTGCTTAATTTTTGAACAACGTTCCAAATAAAGAATAAACTGAGAAATGCAAGAGGATGGCAATTCATGCCATTCTAAGAAAACACCTTTGGTTTTCTGGTAATGAAATCTTAGAGGTTTCAGCCAACCAATCTATCAGTGCTAGAAGTGGGGTCAAGCCATTTTGGTACCAGGAATATGTTCATTTTTCTGAAACAAAACTAACCTGAAAGCTTCTCAGTTAAACACTCATACCCTGGCGTTTGGCTCCCTCCACCTGCATCCTGCAGAGTCCTGAGCTTTCCTTGGCCATGGCACACTTGTTCGGCACAACCCTTTGAGGAAAGGGGTTAGCAGTGTAGAAAAACACTTCAGGCATGATGTTGTATGTTTCATCAAATTCTGGAGTTCCCAGAGCATAATTGTGTACTCTAAGAAAAATATTTTAGTTTATGGAGTGTCTGCTTGGTAGAGAGTTCAGTATTGCAGAAGTGGACCTGAAAACCCAGCATGTAGAGCAAGGCCTGCAAAATGAAGCACTTCATATGAAGTCAAATAAAATGTGTTATTCTACCTAAAATGGAAAAATGCTGGTGAAAAGGATGAGGGAGGAAAAGAGAGAGAGAGAGAGAACGAGCAATCAAGTTTTCTACAGTGCCCTCTTCAGTACCATTAAAGTCTTGATTGTCAGGTTGGCTTCTTCTAAGGCAGGAAAAGCTAGGTGTTTTGTTTAAAAAAAACCCTACTAATGGCAGCACGTACAAAGTGGAAACCATAAGTGAGTTGCTCTGGGGCAGCGTGCTAGCTGTAAACAGCCTTGGAAGTGTGAGCAAGGCAAATGCCTGCCATTTGCACCAGCAGTATTGTGCATGTTCTCGGAGAAGAAACCGTGAAAAATGCCTCTGCAATCTTTCCTCCCCACAGGACTAATCCACCTTGCCCCCAGCAAGCCCCTAAAAGCTGCAATAGCATTAACTCTGTGCCTTTGCTTTAAGCATGGCATTAGAGCAGAGAACATTATAGTATGTAAATGTTAGATGATACGTTTGAGGGAAGACTTAAACTAATAAGGCTGGGCCACTGTTGCTCTGACAATTCTGTAGAAGGCTCCAGTTTATTGCAAACCTGATGGAAAAATAACTTGATGTAAGTCACAGATGGATTTTCCACTTGAAATGACTGTTCAGAAGGAAACACTGGCCAAAGAAAATCACAGCCAAAAGCATTAAGCCTTCATAAACCAATCTCGTTTAATATAGCAATATTTATTGTATATTTAGAGCACTCTAAACTCATGAAGCATGTGGTACAGTATTTTAACACAAATACTTTTGTATTAAATTCATCATGTGTAAGTATTCAGGTGTGACAAAAATATATTGTGAATAGCTACATTCTAGGCAGAGCTCTCATGAGGTTTTACGAATCTATAAAGAAAGTTAAAATTCTATTTCCCTATAGCCTTACTGCTCTGGACCAGCAATCATTTAAAAAGTTGCAGTCTTTTCCCACATCAAACCTTGGTGTTTGTAACAGATTCTT
Source organism: Zapornia atra (assembly GCA_013400835.1). Classification (NCBI taxonomy): domain Eukaryota; kingdom Metazoa; phylum Chordata; class Aves; order Gruiformes; family Rallidae; genus Zapornia; species Zapornia atra. The sequence continues at coordinate 81,215 of VZTU01009132.1, forward strand.
GCATTTGTCCATGCTGCCTGCACAATCCAGAGGCCAAGCAGCCCATGGCATATTTAGAAAACTATTTAGGATTTAGAAATGATCGAGAGAAAGAAAAAAGTGGAAGTAAGTATTGCAAACAGTCTCTGGACTCCTTGTTGCCCTCTTCTGATTTAATCTTTTCACAGAGGGAAAAAAAAAAGGCTCATCAGGTATAAGAAGAAATCACTGATCACAGCAAGGGGCAAGTTTGCTGCGCCGTTCCTCTTGAGCCTGCTAGCATTTGCTCTCTCATGACACAGAATTCAGAAGCCATTTACTCAGACAATACATTAGTAGAGGTTTTGGGTTTTTTTTGTCCTTTCCAGCTTTTCTGAATGATTGCAGAACCTGTAAGCTTGCAGCAATATAAAACTACGAGAGCTGAAGATTTACCTAAGTGTTTCGTAGAAATTCTTCCAGTAACAAAATATTATCAACAGTTCTAGGATTTGGATTAAAAGAATTCAGCTAAAGTGCCAGAAAAACCCCACTCCTCATGAAAGATAAGCACCAGCTATCTGCACTAAGCAACCTTAATACATCAGCACAAAGAGTTCCATATAGCAGTTTCCAATGTAATCCAATTCATGAACGCATACGAAGATGCCAAGAAGTCATAAATCCACTTTTCAAGTAAATTTCAAACAAAATTAGTTTTCCAGACAGAAAAGAGATTCATTGTACTGAAACCTTCATACAGGATCACCTTCTATATCAGGTCTCCTATATGAAACAACTACAGACAGGTACTGAGTATTTATTCTTCATTCCATCTCATGCAGTGCAAGCCCAATTTTCTCTGGCCTTTGAATGTCATAGGGTTGTCCTTTTAACCATTTAACATGTGCAATCAAAGGAAGAGTTTGGCTCTCAAGCCAGACCCTCCAATCCCAGTCCCAGTATTTTTGTTTCCTTAATTCTCAGTGTTTTGTAGGGATTTAATTCTTACCCCAAAATTTTCTGCTGTGTTTGAAAAGGAGGCAGAAAACATTGGGTTTTTTTCCTCTTTTTCTCTTGTTTTTGTTTCCAAATTGTCTCCACTTGAAAAGACTGTCCTTCTACAGCTTGCAAGTACAGCCTTGTGTCACCCAGCCCTTCCTTAGATTAAGTGGGTGACTTGGAGATGATTTTCTCCAGCAACACAGGAGATCAAAATTAATCAGTACACAGAGCTACAACAGGATATTTTTAAACAAATGCCATTATTAATACTGCAATAAGCTTACCAGAAGCTCATAATGCACTTACTGGAAGCAGCAAGCACAGCTTTACTCTTTCATGCATAGAAATCTTCCTCTGTGTTTTATTGGTGATATAGTTAATTAGGATAATAAGGTCCAGACCTGCACCTCTCTGAATGCCTTTATGAAATTGATTCACCCTTAATATATTCAGATATCCTCTTCCATACTTGTAAGTGAAAGCTTGTTTTCCAAAGAATCACGGAATCATAGAAACACATGGGTTGGAAGGGACCCCAAGGATCACAGAGCTCCAGCCCCCCTGACACAGGCAGGGCCACCAACCTCAGGCCTGACCTCCACAAGGTTGCCCAGGGCCCCATCCAACCTGGCCTTGAACACTTCCAGGGATGGGGCATCCACTACTTCTCTGGGCAGCCTGTTCCAGCACCTCACCACTCTCTCTGTAAAAAACTTCCCCCTCGTATCTAATCTAAACCTTCCCTCCTTTAGCTTTAGTCCATTCCCCCTTGTCCTGCCATTATCTGCCCTTTAAAAAAGTTGAATCCCCTCCTGCTTATAAGCTCCCTTCAGGTACTGGAAGGCTGCAATGAGGTCCCCCCGCAGCCTTCTCTTCTCCAGGCTGAACAAGCCCAGCTCCCTCAGCCTCTCTTTGTAGGGCAGGTGCTCCAGCCCTCTAATCGTCTTCGTGGCCCTTCTCTGAACCCTCTCCAACAGTTCCACATCTTTCTTAGTCTGTCTGTAGAAGGTTTTTCCTGATGGACAGACATCACTTGCCCTTGTGCGTGCCTGGTTGCTCTCTGCCACATTTGAAAGATCTTAGCACCTTCGATGTAAATGAATTTAAGACAAGCCACTTGATGGGTAGGACTGTTGGCACTGTTGGTCAGGTAAGGGAACAGTCCCATGACTGTTGGTCAGGTAAGGGAACAGTCCCATGAGCCCAAACAAGTAGCAAGATTGACTTCAAATTGTAAAAATGAGATGTACCTCCTTACATTAACCCAGCCTCCAGAACTAGAGCTAAAGCTCTGATGTCCAGGGTAAAATGAGTTAAGCACAATCAGATACTGCCTCAGCTGGAAAATGGCAATGTGCAGCTAAAGGAGTGGAGTGCTGGTGATCAGATGCTCTCTTTTCTGCTGTTATTTACCTCACCCAAGTCCAAAGCTCTACATCCAGACACAGTGTCCAGAAAAAAAAGGTACTGAAGCCCACCCAGATGATCTAGCTTTCATATAACAACACCCAAAGGGCATCTCAGAGCTCAGCAATTGGATATATATTTACACCATGATCTCTGTTCTGCACCAGCATTAACTCTCAGAAGTGAACATATTTACCAGAAGACCACTGAAGCAATCCTGCTGAGTTACCTTGAGCAATATTGCACTCCTTCAGAAAATAATTTGCTGTTATTTCTCACTGCCAGAGTTTTCACATTGTCTTTGATAGAGCAGAAATTCACTTGCTGCTTCATCTGTATTTTTGATGCATTTCATGTATCAAAATCCTTTTTCCTAGCTGCATGGGAGGAAACAATGACATGGGATTTGTCAGAGAACTACTCTGGTTCTGGTTCAGACTTGGCATTAAAAAGCATTTCTTTACCAAGAGGGTGGTCAAACAGTGGAAGAGGATTCTTAGAGAGGTGGTCAATGCCCCCAGCCTGTCAGTGTTTGACATTTGGACAATGCCCTTAACAACATGCTTTAACTTTTGTCAGCCCTGACGTGGTCATGCAATTGGACTAGGTGATAGTTGTAGGTCCCTTTTAACAGAATGTGTTCTATTTTATGGTTGGCAGAGTTGCTGTAGGCACCTCCCCTCAAACCTCACATAACCATGGTAATCAATGCCTTTTAGTTCTAGTCTGCCCTGTCTCCTACCTCTCTTCAGTCTGACAAGCGGTGGGTTCCCAGTGGACAGACATCTGCCTTGCAGCAGGAGCTGTGCAGGGCCACTGCAGCATCAGCTGTATCTCGTAGGGAAACTCTGGGAAAGTCACTTAAGAAATGGCACATGTGTAAGTTGTTCTTGTGTCCTCTGTGGCTGAACAATTCCACTTCTTCCTATTTTTGAACCAGTTTCTGCCTTTGGAAGAAGGGAAAAAAGTTTGGGGAGCACTATAATAGAATAGCATCCATGATTTACAAGATGCATCTCTCATCTAGTTATTAAACATACTACTGACAATAACTTGGACAAGCTATACACTTTATTTAATGTCATGCTTACTTTCACCACAAATTGTGAGATAACAGCTAGTTTGTAATTGATGCATTTGCATCTGAAAGGAAGGCTCACTGCATGGGGAGATAAAGGAGTTTTTAAGTTTCCTTTTCTAAAGATGTATCTGTGTTTCAATTGATAATTAGGATATTTCTCACTAAACACCACACATGAAATTTTATCTTGGGCAATACCTTCAGAAATTACCTTAAAAAGCCCCCACAACTTATTTGACTAAAGCAAAGTACCATCTACATCTGGAAATCCTATCTGATTTATGAGTTGATACAACTACTCAGTGTAACTGACAGTAACTACAAACTTACCAGACCTATAATGCAGTCAAAAATCTGTGTTGTGGTTTTGTGTGGCTGGGTTCTGGTGTAGGAGGGGGGCTGCAGGGTGGCTTTTGCAAGAAGCAGCCAGAAGCTCTCTGCAGACCCCTGAGAGAAAACATCAGCTGACTCAAGGCTGGAGCTGTTGTTGACCAAGGCTGAGCCCATCAGCAACGGTCACAGCGCCTCTGGGAATCACACTTAAGAGAAGAAAAAAATGCAAGCAGCTGCATTTTGCCACCAGAGAAGGGAGTGAGAAGGTGTAAGAAACTGTGCAGACACCAAGGCCAGGGAAGAAGTGGGGTGGAGGCTCCCCAGGTGCTGGAGAGAAAGATACCTTTGCAGCCTATGGAGAAACCCATGGTAGAGCAGGTGTCCCCCCACAGCCCACGGACAATGACAAGAAGAGACACTACCTGTAGCCCGTGGAGAGGCCCCACACTGGAGTGAGTGGAGACATATGGAAGATGCTTTGACCTGCGTTGGAGCAAACCTCTGGCAGGAGCTGCAGCCTGTGGAGAGAGAGGCTGGGGCAAGTTGGCTGGGGGGACTTGTGACTCCATAGGGGACCAGGCTGGAGCAGTCTGGGTCTGAGAGACTGAGAGACATTCTGTGATTCTAGAATGGGGTAGTTGGTGAAGAGCTAAAGCCCCATGGGAAAGGACTCACATTGGAGAAGTTAATGAAGGACTGTCTCCTGTGGGTGGGACCCCCATGCTGGAGCAGAGGAAGAGTGTGAGGAATGCCCTCCCCTACCCCCCAAGAAGGAAAACAACTCTTGGGGAACTGACTGAGGAACTGACCAAACCCCTCCTCTCTGTCTCCCCCCTGTGACACCTGGAGGGGAGGAAGGGAGAGAAATCATGAATAAAGTTGAAGTCTGCAAAGAAGGGAGGGGTGGGGAGAGGTGTTTTAGGGTTTGGGTTTCCATCTCCGTATCCTACTGTGGTTTCTTGTGTGTATGTAGTTAGATGAGGGGGTTTTATTCCACGTTGAGTATGTTTTGCCCATGAAGCTAACTGCTGAATGATCTCTTCCTGTCCTTATATTGATTCCTAAGCCTCTCAATATATATTTTCACCCTGTCCAACTGAAAAGGGGAGTGATAGAGCAACTTTGGTGGGCATCTGGCCTCCAGCCAGGGTCAAACCACCACAGTCTGTTAAAAAGCATTTGTTTAAAAAGAAGAAGAAAAAGAGGACTGGAATTTTTCATTCCTTCTATGTTGTCCATCCTCACGAGGCTATGGCTTCTGGTGGGTGACATCCATCAGCCTCGGGACCAAGCCATCAGCCACTGGTAGCCAACAGTCCCCTATCATGAAGAGTCAGAGCAAGAGAGAATCACAATGATACATTCAAGACCTTGGCCCCTAAAGCTTTCCTAGCAGGGCACATTGTTGGCATGGTCTTGAGTCCTGTGGATCAGGAGAAGGTGCAGAGCCTTTAGGTAAGCCTCAGAATCTGATGACATGTATCTGGCCTGTTAGACTTCACTTGGTCACAAACTTTGTACAGAGAAGTTTTTCAAAATCACAGTAGTTGAAAAGTTAAATAGTTTCAGACAAGTAAACGACTTCCTCTAGAAAAACATCACCACAGTCTTCCCATAAACACTGAGGCTGTACAAGTGTTGCACTGACTAGGAGGTACAAAATGAGCCATCAGTTACCATCCAGATTGAAGAATTTGCCAGGATAAAGAGCTGCAAAACCTCGCAACAGTGCATAGGGTTTCATTCCACAGAAGCCCAGCTGAGAAAGGACAGCATAAGGAGAAAGTTTCACCTGTTGTAGGATTGCCTAGGGGACTCAGCTCCAGCACTGTAACAGTAGGACTTGAGAACCTGCTTGGAGTGTAGAAATCTCCATGAAGTCAAACCAGAATGGGAATTTTAGGTGTTGTCTTCTATAATTTCATTTCTCTGCACCTGTCTGTGAGTGAAGGAGCAGACTTCTTAAAATTTATGTTCTATTCTTACCTTTAAATTTGCCTGGAGTTGAGACTTGTTTGGGATTAGCTGATAGCTCTCAGGCATCCCACTCTTGGACAAGTCCCCAGCGTGCTAAATGCAAGGCCAGGAGTTGCCAAGGTATCACCCAGAGCAATTGACAACATCACACCGATGTAACAGAGGATCTGGTACTTCTGCAATTTCCCTTGAAAATATGACAAAGACATTTTACACATACATTTTGGAAATGACTTTTTTCCCCCCTAGTTTTAGGAAAGGTTATATAAATGTGTGTGATGAAGGTTATAGGTGATAATAAAAACATCTTCTGTGAAATTAATCATGCCGATTGTCTAACAGGCTGGAACACAACGAACAGAGATCAAGAAGGGAAGGAATTTATCTTGTGCTCATTGATCAGTAGAGAGCAATTATTACGGTTAACTATTGTAACCCAGCCATTAGCAAGGTACATTGCCATTTATGCACTCATGCCACAGAACACAGCTGGAAATTTCCTGTCAGAAATCTTTTTGACTGAAGAAAATGAAAGGTGTAACAGGAACCACTTGATTTAACATCAGGAATTTACTAGGATGGGAATGTATATTTGAGTGAGCCACATTTATTTTAAGAAGCCACTTGTGTTGCTCATTCATTCCAGAGTAAACATTACAAAAAGTGATCCAGATCCTGCCAAATATCACCCTCCTAATAACAGCTGAAACACAGGTTTGTTCAGCAACATCGTGCTTAGCTGCCTCCATGGGGACCTTTGGGCTACAGTAGTTGCTCCAGAGCATCAGTTCTGCCATGGGATGTAGGCAAAAGTGATGACACTTTTAGGGTGCAAGTTTTAGGATGCAAGTCCGAGACTAATGGTAAAATGTAAAGAACTACACTTTAAGAACTGAAACATGTCCTCAGAAAAAACCTGTACATACCAGGGGGAAAGGGTGGAAAGACCTGAACAAACTTACTGTCAATACATGAAACAATGATGTAAAGAACACATCATGCATCTGGCTGCTTTCGTGCCTCCCCACCACCATGGTACATGTCAGAAGCGTTCTGCTATACCCTCACAGCTATCTCCCTCTCTTCTTTGGCACCACAGTAAATGTCGCAGGTGTCTGGAAAAATCCTCTTGATTCATCCATCATGTGGGAAATGTAAGAGTTTTAAACTGCCACTGACTTTCAATATCCAATTGTTTTGTTCTTCAGCAATGATTTTTTTTTCTTCAGCAGTTGCCAATGTTCACAGCAACTTATTCTGTACATATATCTTCCTGTCTCTTGGCTTCCAGGCTTAAAATGGATCCTGCTGATCTGCATTACCATTCAAAAGAAACACAGCTGCACATTTCTCCTTTAAAATGTTCTTGGTTTAGGTTCATCACCTAACAGTCCAGTCCTTTCTTCATCTTTACAGAAAATCAGGTCTGAATAGGTGTCATCAGTCTCCCTGGTAAAAAAAACCTGATGTGAAGAAATTAGATCACACGACTGATGGCACTTACTCTGTGGTGGTACCCTTTTCCAGCAGGCTTTTTGCAGGCCAGTCACTACAAAATGCACATCTGGTTATTTTTGTTCTTCTCCAGCCTCATGCCCTTGAATCTTTCCCCTTTTCTCTCTTTTTTGAATCCTAACAAGTCACTATTAACAGTCCTTGGTTTCAGTGGTTTGGTCTCACCATTTCTGGCAAGATACTTGCTGAAATTACATAGTCTTTTCCTACCTGAGTAGGCTACTTAATCATAGTTTTAAACAAATTTGTTTCCACTTTTCCTCATTTTGTTCAGGGACTGAAGTACTGTGATGCTGTAGTCTCAACCTCAAGCTTGCATTTCTCTCAAGGACTATTCTCTAACAACACTGTTCAGAATCTGTATGTTTGTTTTATTATCTTCCCTCCCACAAAGTTAAGTGTATCAGCACTTTGCAAATCACCATCTAATTGTTAGTTATCCTGGAGTTTAGGATCTGCAGTAAGCGCTTCTGTAAGGAAGCTTCTGTGTCTGTCACTAGCAGAGTTGCGAGTTCTTGTCTTCTACAGTAATAAAACTACACACACGATTTATGGCAAGATCTTTTCTTTTGCACCCATCTTCCTTTTTATCATCAATAGCATAAAAATTACTCTTTAGTACATGAGATAGACCTCAGTTGTCGTACAGTATAGCAGGACTCAATCACTCCAGTGTTCCTAATTGCCAATGGCCTTTAAAGCCATCCCTCACCCACTCTTCCCCCACTCACTTGAACACCTATCCAGCAGTTTAAAGCCATTTTAAAATCTACGCCAGCAATTTTTTGAGGGAAAAATCCTAAGATTGGCTGACACATTGTCAAAAGGAAATGTCTGCAAAGCAGCTTTCTAGATAGGCAGCTAAAAATGATGGCCAGATGTCAAGTAGAACTGTCTGTTAAAAAAGGGAGAAACAAGCCCTAATGAGAATGGCTGGCTGGCTTCAGAGAGGTGTGTAGCTCTCTGATCCTTTAATTCTGGTTAATGAACCGTGCAGCGGAACAGCAAAATTAATTGTATTTCTAATTCCTCACAGAACGCTAACAACACCAAAAAAAACCCAAAACCAGGATAAAAGCTTAATGAAATATTAATTAATGTCAGATTTCCTCCCAAGATATTAATGCACATGGAAGAGATGGTCACAAGCATAAGTCCCTGTGGTCATTGGACTGGCTAAGCCCTGTGTGTTTCAGCTGGTGTGAAGAAGACTTCAAAACTTTTCCTGTTTAATTTTGAAATGAAGATCTGGAAAGCTATTAAGTTTGGCTTCCTTTAATTTAGAGCCCTACAATGTTGTCTTGAATTCTGTGGCATGAGTGCATTGCAGAATTTAAGTTCTATTTCTTCATCTATAAAAATATTATCTTCACAATGCTTCATGAAAGTTGAGAGTAATCCAGAACATACAGAGGTATTGCTGGAATATTCAGGTACGATACCATTGTAATATTCTTTATTCTCATTTCAATTTTAAAGTGATTAAAGGCAAACATGTTTCGTATGAAACAGCACCTTGTCTTTTCTAAATTATACCATCTCTTTCCATATCGCCATGAAACATTTCCAGGATGAAAATGTCTCTCAAAAGCCTTTTCACTGAAGTGTTCACCTTGGAAGTGGCAGATTTGTGTTCACATACTTGTTCCGGTGAGTGGGACAGTTGCAGAGAGGCTGTGGGAGGCTCACTGCAGAGTACTTGGGAGTCTTATAACTGGCACATTTTCCCTAGAATGCAGATCCTTGCTCAAAATTGAGCAGAAAGATTTCCCTCCAGCCCAAGAAGCACCTTATCCACAGCTTTGGGGCATCTAAAGGACGCGCACATGGTCTTGCAGTCACAGAAAGTATGCTCTAGGGCAACTTTTTGTGAGTGGAAAAATATATTCACTTCACCAGATCAAGCTCCACAAGCAAGGCAGTGCTGATTTAACAGCTGTATGAGCTGCCACTGAGCTGTGGCCTGCTCGACAGGCCTAATGCAAGTGCAAGAACAGCGCCTAAACGCTGGCCATTGCGCCCTGGTGTTACAGTTACATCCATAAGATCCTGCTTGGAATTCAACTGTATTCATTAATGAGGTGAAGATATGGAGCAGGGGAGAACATGCCAGTACTGTAAAAGCAAATACAAAGCTTCTCAGTTCTGCACAGGGAAGCTCTGTATGGCTCCCCAGATTATTTCTGCTGATAACCAAATAATGTAGGAAGTGTTGTCCAAGGGTCCTTTTGGTTAAAGCATCAACCAGGGCTGTGACAAATAGTTTAACATACCTGATCTAAGAGAAGGCCTTTAACAGAAATACCCATGTCCCAAAGTAACCTCTGGATTACCAGCTTTTTCCTGAGAAAGGTGTGGGCTTATTCCTGTGAAGAACAAGAACATAATTAATTTCTAAAAAATAAAGCTTTTCACAAAACATTAAAAGCAGTTAGTGAAGTGAATTGGGGGATGTGGTTGGGAGTAGTTCTGACAGTACATGGTTAGAACATATCAAATATTTTTGGAAACATAACCTAAAATGCATATTTATGTAAAAACATTAAGGTTATCATGGAACTAACGATAAACTTAAACATCCAGCTTAATAGATTTAGGAACAGTTCAGATTAATCTCTAAATTAGCCCCAAATCCTTTTTCCTTCAGAATTAATAGTTTATCCATAAATCACTTCTATTTCAAAACATTGAATCTAATTTTTAAAGCATGTAAGTAGCTTTTGAGGCTAAGTACCACTGATTTCCAAAGCAACTCATACTTCTAATACCTAAGCTGTGACAGAAGTAAATCTAAATCAGTAAACCTCTTAGGCTTTGTTGAAAACATAGCTAGCTATTATAATTAATACATATGTGATTAAATCATAGAATCATAGAATGGTCTGGGTTGGAAGGGACCCCAAGGATCACAGAGCTCCAGCCCCCCTGCCACAGGCAGGGCCACCAACCGCAGGCCTGATCTCCACAAGGTTGCCCAGGGCCCCATCCAACCTGGCCTTGAACACTTCCAGGGACGGGGCACCCACTGCTTCTCGGGGCAGCCTGTTCCAGCCCCTCACCACTCTCTCTGAAAAAAACTTCCCCCTAATATCTAATCTAAACCTTCCTTCCTTTAGTTTTAATCCACTCCCCCTTGTCCTGCCATTATCTGCCCTTTAAAAAAGTTGAATCCCCTCCTGCTTACAAGCTCCCTTCAGGTACTGGAAGGCTGCAATGAGGTCCCCCCACAGCCTTCTCTTCTCCAGGCTGAACAAGCCCAGCTCCCCCAGCCTCTCTTTGTAGGGCAGGTGCTTGGTTGCACTCTTCTTATCCCGAAGTTACTGCAACATGCAGTGAAAATGTAGTCATGTTTCTATACAATACATAGGCATGACTCCTTGTTCTGTTAACAAAATAATGTTTATTTTGACAGAAGCTGCTGGGAAACTTGTGAATACCCTACTCTTGCTGCCTACCTGTTCCTCTGCTAAAGATGTTGATAACTCTGACAACACATGCAGCTCCAAGAACACGGAGGTATTTGTAAAGATCAGCAAAATCCTTTCCCCTCCATTTATTCCCCTATTTATCTATTTATCCTCCTCCTTGAGAGGAGGTTGGAGGGGTGTGCTCTGTGCACCTATGAGGGGTTTAGGTGTATTTCACTTGAAAACTTCTCCATGTCACACCTGTGACTTTGGAGAGAATTTGTTAAGGAGGTGGACAGCAAGTTCTCCCATGAAGGCCTGACCCCTGCTTCTCTCTGCCTCCATCCCAGGGTCTCTGTGCAGGAGGCAATGACCTGGCTGAAGTCCCCAACCCACGATGACACCTCAACAGCCTGCTGGGGTGAAGAAACATGGAGCAGCATGCTTGCCTGAGCACAACACGTGCCTGACTCAAATGGTGATGGAGCCCAAAGGGCTAGGGTACATCTCCATCCCCCTCAAAGTGTCTCAGCCCACCCGGGTGAGAGCCTCCTTTCCTCTTTAAGGCATGATGCCAAGGAGGCAAAATATCATCAAGGCTAATCAAGGTTGTGGCACAGGTGTTCATATCTCCTGAGAAGGAGGGGGAACCACAGCCTTCATAAAGGTCTCTAAATTGTCTGCTAATGATTCTGCAATTGCATTATTCCCTATTTCCCCACCAGCACCACCCCATTTACTCTCTCCTTTCCAAGCCAGCTCTTAATCATGAATAAAACACTACAAGAAGCCCTCAGATTTCTAGAGCATCCTGTGTTCCTGCCTAAATGACCTGCTTTGGCTTCAGCCACAGCAGCTGCGGTTTGCACTATTAAGCCTTTCAGGGTGGTTCAGCTCAGCAAAACCCACTTTGAAAAAAGGCAAGAGTTGCCTTCCTCTCCCTTGCCTTGGAGAAAAATCACGTGCACTCAGAAACTCTCTAATAACACACACAAGCCTTAATCCAGGGCTAACTGGAATTGAAATATTTTGCCTTCTGCATTACACCCCACCCCACATGTTTTTACAGTGAATAGGTTTTAAATGTCTACTCGTTCCCCTGGGATTGTGCTCTATGGCCACTGGGTCAAGGCCTCATGCTGCACAGTACCAATGGCTTCAGGTGCTTTGTGATGCCCAGAGGAAAGCTGCTAACCCACTGGCACACACCACAGGGTCTGGTTTTCTGATGACCTCCCCCTTTTACTGCCAGCAGGCAGAAGCAGCACAAACTGTGCAGAACCCAGGGGAGGGGGGACGGCGTTTCACGTGGCTCATTTTGCTGCACCATCAAACAGAAGAGGTACCAGCGACATGAGGCTCTGGAGCTCCACTCATAAATTTTAGGGTAGAAATGCAGCAGTTTGGGGACCCATTTTGATTTTAAGTAACTTTACATTTTTTGCATAATCACATTTGGGGGAGTTTGAGCTACAGTAGATATTCATAGGAGCTCATCCAGCAGAAGAAATGAACAAATACGTAGAGAAACAAGCAAAACACAGAGGCTCTGTTGTTCCCAGGTCTTACATCACAGAAGTGCTAATTATAATAATTTGATGTTGCCCAGATTGCAACACTCCATCAAGTTAATGAATTTCGGCATGGTGACAAACGTGGTTTTTTTGTTTCTAAGTAGGCTGTACAGTATTCTCCTTTCAGTGAAATTAGTTTAAATCATTAAAATAATCCAATTTGGGGGGAAAAAATTTGCATGTGAAGCATATGAGTATTTTGAGGAAGCTTTCCCAATGCTTCAGCTATTTAAAAACACAGACAGTTAATTTCTGTTAAGCCGTCCTGCCGCTCACAATCACGCCTCAAGCTTGCAAATCACATCGTTCTTTATCCATCTCTGCATCACCCGTGGCACCAGCTTGTGCAAATCCCTCAGACTCGAGGAGCCACTCGGATTTGAATGCATCATTTCTGCATTTTCAGAGCACGAAAACGTGCTGATGAATGAACCGCCCCACAGCTGCAGCAACAAATGGTGTTTTTCCTCCTGACTGCCTCCACCAGCATCCTCACAGATGACTTATGCACCATTTTTTCCTGAATTACTGAAGCACCCTGCCTGCAAAGATATATGCACATTGATGCTCTGCCGTTATCAAATGCTGATGCTGCGGAACTTCTCGTTATGGGATTGGACACTGCCTAGATGGGAGTCTGTGAAATTAATAAATTATAACTCAGTCATTTATGGCATCACAAAGCCCACTTGTGGTTTGGGAAGGGAGGTTGATTTTTTTGATTCAGAGCGTAAAGGATGTTAATGAGTTCCTCATAGACACAATAAGTAATATTACTTCAGGAAAAAAAAACCCCTTATGGGCAGATATGTATAATGCATTCAGAGGCTAATACAAAGAATGCAGCTGCAATTAGGCACAGGTCAAGCATGGGTTTGCTCTTTCATACAGTGTCTAAAAGAATCGGAGGCAAATGATTAGATAACTCGGAGGACACAGACCCAAGTCCTGAGTTAGAAGTAATTTGATCGAGGTCCATAAGGTGCTGAGTGCTTCTTGCAATGAGAGTGAAGGAGAGGTGGGAAGCATCCAGCTCCTCACAGGGCTAAACTCTGCTGGATAGTTCCTACTAAACATCCAGCAGCATCTGGAGTAACTGCTGCTGACACTGAATGGCTGCCTATTACTGTGGGCTGAGTTCATCCCTGAGAAAAATAAAATTAATGACTTTTCAAACCCTAACCTACATGAACTTCTGTAATCTTTGTCTCTTTTTTTTTGGTCTCTTTTTTTCTTTTTTCTTTTTTGTACTGTAAACTTATGCAAATTGTAAGGGTCCTCTCCCTCCTGAGTGCAGGAAAGATTAGATTTTCGATTTCACCAGCTACAGTGGAAAAAATCTAATAAGTGCTTTTTATTTAGTTAAGCTTCAAATTAATTAACTTTAGGGAAATAATTGCACCATCACTTCTGTTTTATATTAACAAATAAGGGAAAGGAAGGAAAAAAACCCAACCCCTAAACTATGTGATATAATGCACATGGGATGGATGGGTCTTGAAATTGATGAGCCAGGAGCTAAGCTGTTAAACAGAAGAATGCATCTCTGATGTTATTACTGAATCAGTTTTCCCATTTGAGCGTGCAATTCTTTATTGTGAATGCACAGTAAGAGCACAATATGTCCAAAAGCACCAGTGCCAAATGCCACACAATTCTACCAGTTTATAAATAGATGTGTATTTGAGACTATTGTAAATATTATAAACACTTATATCTACATATGGTTGACAGCCAGAAGAGACAAATTAAGATGGAATTGAACATAGTAGCTGCAGTGCTGCAGCCAGATGACCAGATGTAACTAAAGCCAGAATCATCCCAATATAAGATAATAGCTTCTGTTTGCAAAGCATCCTGTATATCTGGCATCTGTTTAACAAGTTTTATTGCTGCAGCAGCCAGAGCATTTGTTTAGAGCCTTGCAAAGCTGCAATCCCACAGCTGTGGAGGTTGCTCCATCCTTCAGCCCTAGTTGCAGAAATGCATTGCCAGACTTCAGCTTTCATTTAAGCCGTTGATGCACTTGCCCCATGCTCCTGGAGACTTGGAATGACAAAGAAAATACTGGAAAGGTGAATTGCTAATTGCCCAGAGCTTTTTCTAAGAAAAGACCATTACCATTTTTCTGCTGTTCTGCTCAATCACCTATAAAAGGTAAATGGAAGATGGAAACATCATCATGCTTGTTAATTCCTGTAGGGCAAAATCCGATTCCACTCTACTTCTTTAGTTGCAGCGTTGTCTATATACTGCAGCATTCCACATTTAAAGGAAAAAAGAAAAACCATTCAAAAAGGTGTATGCAATGTGCGTTTTGCTTCAGCGACTATGACCTTTAAAAATATTCAAGCTGCTCTTTGATTTAACATTTCAACAGCAAATACATTGTAATGCACAGAGGACCATCCTCAAAGTTCACAAAACTGTTTGCATAGATGAAAGATGGAGCTAAAAATCTGTAACAGGAGCAAAAAAAAAAAATAGCTGTAGGTTTTTTCTCAGTATAGAATAACCTGAAACTGGCACATTTGCTCATATAAAGTCTGACTTCACACACTTCTGATCACCCCTGCCTGCAGACCAGCATGCTTGGTACAAGCAGCTTGGTTCAAAGTTCACATAAATCACCAGGAAACCTTCCAATACTTCAGTAGACTCTTTAATTGGATTAAATCCTTCTCACTTCTGTTAGGCATTTTCCTACAACCATGTTGTGGAACACAGAGATTTTGTAAAGATGATCTCTCACAAGGAGAGTATGTGAAGACACCAGAACATAGGAGTGGTTACATCATCCTCATCCCCTGGCCCCTGCCCTGATTTGGGATCTCACTCCAGTTCACTTATGCTACTGACATGTAAGACATAGCATGACCCCAAAGCCAGATCACACTCCCTTCAGCAAGAAGTGCCTGCTATTCCTCTGCACTTACAGGTATTTTGGCTTCCTTTACTGTTGCTTTGCAAGCATCTCCCATGTGCTGATCTATGGCTTGACTCAGTCATCATAGGGTGGTTTGGGTTGGGAGAGACCTCAAAGCCCATGGAGTTCCAACCCCTCCTGCCATGGGCAGGGAGACCCTCCACTAGACCAGGTTGCCCAAAGCCCCATCCAACCTGGCCTTGAGCACTGCCTTATGTCCACTGCAGCTGTACTGGAAGCAAAGCTCCCAGCTAAAGCCAACAACTTCATCTTTAGACAAAATCAACCTAAAGGTTGATTTTACTTTTAAGGCACTATTGTGTTGTGGGTGTTTGATTTTTTTTTTTTTTCCCCTGCCAAGTCTGTGAACATTCAGTTCATTTACCCCTCATCTTCTGGTCAGTTCATGCTTAGGTAGGGCTCAAACTATGGTGGTATGCCAGCACCATACATGTGTTGATGGATGCTTCTAACATCTTCAGTGCTGCCAGTAGCTTAGACAGCTCCAGGTCTCTGATGGAACCAGACAGTACAAATTCCTTTTGGGCTTTCGGTCAGTCAGTAGCAATACCTGAACTGAGGTCTCTCCAGTTAGATGAAAGCAGCATGGACTATGCCAACACTAGACATGTAAATGCCTCGGATGTCTGCTCCTGCACCTTTGGCGCTGTCAGTGGTGAGACGAGGTCTCTGGTAGACCCAGGGGAACAATTTTCTTTTGGACTTTTGGCCTGTCACCAGCAGTATCTGAACTGAGGCTTCTTCAATTAGAAAAGATGCACTACGAACAGAACAGCATCTACAAATTGTCATCAGTTTTAGGCTTTGATTCCCCCCCACCCCTTGCCTAAAATAATGCACAGGGATTACTGAAAGGCCATGAGGAGACTCCTGTTTATCTCAGCTTTTGAGGTAAAAACCTAGGTGGATTGTTTCTTTTCCCCAGGTCTAGTGGCATAATAGCGCTTTAATCTCTCCAGCTGGGCAACTGCTGTTTTTATGGTGATGTTTATCTTTTTCTGCTGTTGCATTATTTAAACATTCTGTCACAGGCAGTGGCACTCAGGCTAAATATTTTAAAAATCAATAAAACAAAACCCCTTCAAAATGTTATGTGGGGGGTGGGAGGAGGTTTTATCATGACTGTGCTGGGTTTCACTGTTATACAGCCAACCTTACAGATACTCCATTGCAGACATTTGCAGCTATAAAAGCAAGCTTCAGAAAAAAAAACCCTAATGAAATATTGGCAAGTGTACTGGCAATTATTCATCAAATTGTTCAGCTCAATTCCACTTCAAAAAAATATTTTGCAAAATTCAGAAGCAAATCACAGCATATGAGGAAAATAAGACTGAGAATGCAACTCATCTTTGGATCGAACCTCCTTTTTCCTGCTCTCTAAGAGGACAGACAATTCAAGACCAGGCTTCACTGAAGGGTCCAAGGTGGCTTTCCTTGGCTTCAATACGTGAAACTCTGCCTCTATTGAGTACAGGTTTGAATTACTGCAACCTCTCAAGACCTAAAAAGCAATAGACATATTTATTTTTAAAGAACAAGTTCACAGTTCTTCACTAGGATTGACTCAGTGACCAATGCAGCTACTGATGTTTTCACTCATTCCAGGAAGCAGCTTTCACAGCTAGAAAGAAAGAAAAGGAAAAAAACCAAACCAAACAAAAACCTTTGAGTCTCTTCTTTTATTCTCACAGGAGGGCAGCAAGAGCAAGTGTGCAATTGCTTTCCAGCTAAATACTAACAGGTCAAAGGTAAACCAGCGAAAATACTTCTCTAGAAAACTGGTTTGAATGCCTATAGTGTTTTTTGTTCTAAAAGGAATAATTTTGTTGCCATGCCACACTTCATTGGGTTATGGGAAGGCTTCCTGTCAGTGTCTCTCCATGACAGAGCAAGGTACAGTAGTACCAACATTGAGATGGCTCCAGGGGGGAAGCTGAAGATCTGAAAATACAGAGTACTAACAATTTTGGGGAGGGGTGGGGAGGAAGAAAGGAAAAAAAATATATATATATCCTCACCCTAGAGGCAGTTATACTATAGGATGCAGTCACAGGATGTTGTAACTACAAAGAGTTGGGTTCAAAAGGGCGCTGGACAAATTTGTGCAAAACAAATTAAACCTGATACAGCAACAGCATGATAGGAATAAAATGAGTCACTAAGGGGGCCATAAAATCACATTTTTGTTATTACACCATAACTTCTCCAAGCAGGCCAGTCCTACAACATATCAAACTTCACCGACAAAAACCTTTGTTTCCCAGAAAACCCCAAACAACTCACAACTTTTTTCCCCCAAGTCCTACTTCCAGGAGTCCCGAGATACATAATGTCTGTCCCAAATCATTCACAGCATACTCATCTTCCCAAAGCTATTTGTTCAAAGAATCGTCTCGAAATATCCACGGAGCTACTCAGTCCCTTGGCAGTAAGTTACAAATATTTATTGATTTAGCTTTCCAACAGACTCAAGTGTTCAGCCTGTTGTCTAGCATGAAGGTACATATCCCCTTCTTAAGTCCTGCCAGGAAAGCAAAGGATTTCTGCCAAACTAGTTTATTGCTATTCTCTTTTCCCCGTGGCTATCAATACCAGAGACTTGCACATCAGCCTTCCATGCAGAGACTGATTTTATCCTCCAGTCAGCTACAAACGTAGGGAGAGTGGTTGGTGCCTTCCTGATGGACCCGCTTCTCCCCCAGGGTAGTGCTAAGAACTGAGCACCCTCTTCACCCTAATCCAACTGCATATTTATAGCCGACACTCTCCCTGCAAACCACATACGTATGTGTTTATGAGACAGAAGCAACCACTCCAGAGAGAGGCAACAGCAATGCCACCAGATGATTTCCCATACAATTCATACCAATAATTCTGGCTTTGGTACCAGACAGCCCAATAACAGGAGATTGTGAGAGCTAGCTTCACAGACGCCCACAGTCCTTGACAAAAATTAGTCTCAAAGAAAATAACTCAATGGTGGTATTTCTTTCCCTGTTTAAAAACAGGCCCAGGATGAAGAGATGGCCAGAAAACATCCTCTGAATTAGTTAAATGGTCACCAACTCGGTCTCCCAAGTTCACTGTTCATTGCACCCTGGCAGACACACTCTTCACAGTGCATGCTTATGCAGCTATTATCTAAATCTGATGGTTTACATCCCCTAAGGTTTTGTCCATGTACGTTTAACATGCTGTTTATCAGCTGTAAATGCCATAGCAATAGGACTTTTAAATTATTCCAAACAGCCCATAACTAAATCGGCCAAATAAATTGCTATCATTTTAGGTTCAGTTCATCATACACATCATTTTTGGTGCTGTCATGCACAAAAAGGCCCTGAAGATGCTTTGCTGGCTGTCCACTTGTTAAGCAAAAGAATCGTGACTCAATTGTTTCTGTATTTATTTCACTTTAGAAAGGATTGCCAACCACCGATGCACACTGAACAGAGAAAGCCTAAATCTCTTTAAATCTCATTTTCCCTGCTTTTTAAAAAAAATTCAATTCTATTAATATGCCACCTTTTCATCTCTGAAATAATCAGTGGTTGCTCAATCACAAGCATACCTTTCATCGTTCAAAAAGCCCACAAGTCTCGTCACACTAACTCTCTCTCCTCCCGCACACGTGAAGAGCGGCCCAGCAGGCATTCATTAAACCTCCCCTTTGATGTACTCTTGTTCTTATGTCATGGGCACTTCCCCTAACCTGACCTTATAAAAGAGGTGACATGCTTTTCACTCTCTTGTTTCTACACAGTTTAGCATCCATGTAAAGCACAAAAATGAGAAATGATGCCTCTGTAAACTAAAAAAAAACAACTCAAGACCCACAGTTTCAGATTGTCATCCTGTCTGTGACACAGTTCCCTGCTGCTTCTGATTACTTATAGCGCACCAGGGACTCTGGAGCTCAGCTCTGAGCAGAGAAAAGTCGATGTCTGTGGACACCCTAAGGGAATCCTATTTTATCCACAGAGTGATGCTGACCCAGAGCAACAGGCAGGCACAGACAGGCACAACCAGCTTGTACTCTGCTGCCTGCCTGGGAATCTGCTTTGCTTTAATTGAGAGAAAACACTTCACTCCCCTCCACCACCCCTTTGCCATAGCCTCCCTCTAAGCAAACAGATAACAAGCATCTGGAGGGACTGGCAGCGTCTTCCAGGACTTACAGGGTTGGATGCAGAAGCAAGCAATGACCTGAATAGTTGATGTGTCATGAAACAGTATGTCACGAACCCATGCACACCTAATGCAAGACCTGTGCACATGCAGACAGAGCTATGCCAGACACATCTCCACACGATGTACTACATCCTCCTATTCCACTCTGTTGCTCAAACAGGTGGGGATGTGCTCTGCAAACTGTTTTGTCACCTTCAGTCATTGGTTCTATATCCACATGTTACCAGCAGGCTCACCCTTGGTCTAAAGGTCTGGCACACGTCAGCACTGCTTTCTATGCTTGCATAGGGAGAGCTCACACTGCGCGAGGAGCATCACGAAATGCCTACAGATTCTTAGAGCATCTCACCTCTCTTTTGGAGTTCTTTGTTCCTGAAGTTTTGCTATAGAATCATAGAATCATAGGGGTTGGAAGGGACCTCAAGAGATCATCGGGTCCAACCCCCCTGCCAAAGCAGCTCCCTAGCTCATATTGCACAGATAGGCGTCCAGACAGGTCTTGAATATCTCCAGAGATGGAAACTCCACAACCCCCCTGGGCAGCCTTTTCCAGTGCTCTGTTGCCCTCACTGTGAAAAACTTCTTCCACATGTCGGTGTGGAACTTCCTATGCTCTAGCTTGCAGCCATTGCCCCTTGTCCTGTCCCCACAGACCACTGAAAAGGTGCTGGCCATTTCCCCCTGCATCCCATCCTTAAGATATTTATAGACATTAATAAGGTCCCCCCTTAGTCTTCTTTTCTTTAGGCTGAACAGTCCCAGCTCACCCAGCCTTTCCTCACAGGGGAGATGCTCCAGGGCCTTAATCATCTTCGTAGCCCTTCT
Organism: Zapornia atra; assembly: GCA_013400835.1. NCBI lineage: Eukaryota > Metazoa > Chordata > Aves > Gruiformes > Rallidae > Zapornia > Zapornia atra. The sequence goes on from VZTU01009132.1 coordinate 101,438, forward strand.
CTGGACTGTCTCCAGGAGATCCCTGTCTTTTTTATACCAGGGAGCCCAGAACTGGACACAATACTCCAGGTGGGGCCTGACCAAGGCAGAGTAGAGGGGGAGGATCACCTCCTTCGACCTGCTGGCCACACTCCTCCCAGTGCACCCCAGGATCTCATTGGTTCTCTTAGCCATCAGGGCACACTGCTGGCTCATGGCCAACCTGTCATCAACCAGGACCCCCAGGTGCTTCTCCGCAAGGCTCCTCTCCAGCAGGTCATCCCCCAGCCTGTCCTGATACAAGCGGTTATTCCTTCCCAGATGCAAGACTCTACACTTGCTTTTGTTGAATCTCATCTGGTTTCTCCCTGCCCAAATAAACCTTCATATTGATGTCTCATCTAATCAGTTTTGTATCAACAAAACAATTATATTCAGTCCTCACTGTCTTTTGTGCAGTGCTAAGTTGTGGTTGACTCTATGTATCAAGAACACATAAATCTTTTGTACACAACAGGGACAACTGGGAACTGAAGAATATCTTCTTGCAGGTATTTGGGGTGTATAAACTATACTAAAGGAACATTAGATAATTATGTTTTTTGAAAACTCCATTTTGGAGGTAAGTTTTAACACAGAAATGAAAACCTAGCAAAGGAGCGGTAACCCTTGCTCTTGTGTTAAATAGGCTTTAAATCACATTGGCAAAGTACTGCACAAAATGGGGAGCAAAATGTATTTCTGCCAAATCATGTTTATAGAGTTAACATGACCCTTCTGTGCAGTTTGAAGTCCACGGTGGTCTTCATATGCTAGTCTACTTCATCCTGAAATCAGAAATTATCTTTCAGAATTTACATGATGGAAATATATTTAAATTTTTCATTTAACAGTTTTTCAGGCTTTTTTCTTTTCTTTTTCTACCTTCAAAGAGAAAAACCAACAAACTTGTTTAGATAAACCCATTCTTCCAAATTCCTACACAGTTTATTCATCATTCTTCCCATATCTTCAGCAGGATTAAATTAAGGTTAAAAAAAAAAAAAAAGATCCAAACCTAACCCATTTTATTCTTATTCTCTCATTCCAATAATAGAATAATTGGGAGCTGACTATGTAAAAGCATATGCCAGCATCCCCTTTCTTGCTGTATTTGACGATGACTAACAAGTGGTAGTCTATCATCATAGAATCACCTTGGTTGGAAGAGACCCTTTAGACTGAGTCCAGACATAGCCTAACCCTGACTAGTCCACCTCTAGTTCATGTCCTTAAGGACTTCATCTACACACCTTTTAAATACCTCCAGGGATGGTGACCCAACCATTTCCCTGGGCAGCCTATTCCAAAGCTTGACAACCCTTTCAGTAAAGAATTTCTTCCAATATCTAACCTAAATCTCCCCTGCTGCAATTTCAAGCCATTCCCGCTTGTCCTATCACTTGTCACTAGAGAGAAGAGACTGACCCCAACATCTCTGCAACTGCCGTCCAGGTATTAGTAGAGAGTGATAAGGTCTCCCCTCAGCCTCCTTTTCTCAAGACTGTAAAGCCCCAGCTCCATCAACAACTCCTCACAGGACTTGTGCTCCAAACCCTTCACCAGCTTCGTTGCCCTTCCCTGGATGTGCTCCAGCATCTCAACGGCCTTCTTGTAGTGAGGGGCCTAAAACTGGACACATTACTCGAGGTGCAGCCTCATCAGAGCTGAGTTTAACAGAACCTCTGCCACCCAGCAATTCTTTCCAGAGTAGCCTTGAGGCTGACTTCAGGCTGACCATAAGTTACAAATTTTTGCTTTAACTAATTCCATAGGAAATTAGGCTTGAGAGGAATACAAAATTTAATGCAATAAAATCATAGTTTCTTACATTAGAATGGATTGCTGTTCTTACAAAAAAAAAAATTACCTACTTTCTTCTCTTCAGTTAGCCTTCAGAGAACCAAGTTTGGTTGGTTTTGTAATAACAAGGGAACTTTAAAAAAATTTCACTTGTTTCAAAAGCACTAGAAATCCAACCAAATAGCTTGAAATAAATATTGCACTATAACACTCAACTCCCCATGACACAGAGCATAAGGAAAAAAAAAAGATTCTGTGAAGAGCTATAGGGAACTTCAGTATTTTTTATTATAAGCATCTAGCATCTATTACCTTTTAATAGGCAAATAAACTGAAGAACCAGAATTTCCCTTTCTAGAACAGGAAACCAGGGATGGGTATCAGGGACTAAATAAAAATTATACTGTGCATCCACCATGGAAAGTCATTCATTTCACCTTTATTATTAGTGATTTTCTATATCACTGAAAAGACAGAGAGAATATGGCCTTTAAAAACCCAAACTAAACAAACAAAAAAAAACCCCACCCAAGAAAGAAAGCCTAAACCACACAGCCCACCTGTAACAAGCAGATTATACAGATGCAAATGAAGCCACCGCTGAAGATAGGTGCAGAGGATTCAATTCTCCTTTCGACCTTGTAGGCACCAATTGTCTCTTTTGTTTCAAATAGTTGTTCCTCAGCCAGCAAAAAACACCTGCTGTTGCCATAGATTTTAATCTTCTTGCAGTCAAACAGGAGCTCTGCTCTAACAGCTTTTTCAGAGAATCTAGGGATATAGGATGCTGCAGGCACCCATTTTCTTGGTCAGCCAAGGCTTAGTCCCTTCCCAAAGTCAAGAGCAGATATACGCCTAGAAGGACAAGATAAACCAGCACAGCACAACTAAAACCTTTATTTCTCTATCTGTGCAATTCAGGTCAGAAAATATCATATAAATTCTGGAATCAAAAATGCAAAAGGCTCCAAGGAGACTTTATTCTTGCCTTTTCATACTTAGAGAGGGCCTATAAAAGATACTTTCTACCAAGGGCATGTAGTGATAGGACAAGGAGCAATGGCTTTAAGCGGAAGGAGGGTAGATAAGATACAAGGAATAAATTCTTTGCTCTGAGGGTGGTGAGGCCCTGGCACAGGCTGCCCAAAGAAGCTGTGGCTGCCCCCTCCCTGGCAGTGTTCAAGGTCAGGTTGGATGGGGCTTTGGGCAACCCGGTCTACTCAAGGCAGACCGGGCTCCCACCATAGCAGGAACAGTTGGGACTGGATGATCTTTGAGGTCCCTTCCAACCCAAACCATGCCATGATTCCCTGCATTGACCTTGCTTCAGATCATGAATATTCACAACACTCAGGAGCGGAGCACCCAAGTCCAACTCTTAGGACTCAAATCACATTCAGTCAGTGAGCACAGAACGAGGGGGAAGCTGCTGTTTCACAACCTGCAAGGTGAAAAACCTTACAGATTTGCAAGAAAGCACATTAAGGATTTCTGTTTACAGATTATTGTAAACTTGCAGGCAGAACGGCTACAAAGCTGATGTCTCATCTCACAAGGAGCCAGACAGCTGACAGCTATGCACAGGTTAAAGTGTACAATAACAAAAACTTATCAGAACAGGTATTTTTCCCTCCTGGTACTGAGATCTGTTCCCCCACCAAAATCATTCCACAAATTAACATTTGTCACCATCCATAACTTCTGGTAATTCATCTTACGCTGTCTTTTATACACCTAAAGAAGTAGGCTGAGTAGTAAATTACTGTCTTAAATGTGATCACATTCCTTCTACCTCTGCTTCCCAGAGCAAAACAACAACAAAAAAAAACCAACCCACTGCACATACTCAGGTTAAAATTATAAATAAAAGCACTCAACTTTCAAACCACGAAGACTCCACAGCTAATAGGCCGCATATGGGACGATGGGCCCTATTTCAGGCGGACAAGCAAGATGCTGTATCTTGCACAATGCCTCTCAAAAAGGGCAACAGCCCCCATCAGGGCAGGGAGAAACTACTGTAATATAATTAATTTGCAAAGGAAAATTTAATTTCGCATCTGAACTCAGAACAGATATAAAAATAGGCTATTTTGCTGGGGTTGACATTTCAGATAGCACTTTGGACAAGAAAAGTTTCCCAGTCCTCCTCATTTACCCTTTCTCCCCAAGAGTCAAATCCTTTTCCCCATCCTGTGGCCTCCACTGTTTCTCCTAATTACAAAGCTGTTTTCCTCCAGTCTAGATATATAAGTGATAGACTGTGACTTATGTAATTACAGCAGCTCATCTAGCTCAAATTGATGGCATTAGTTAATCACATAACAGTTGCTAACAACAATGGAGAGGAACAAAACCCAGTTCTAAACAGAAAATTAAGTCAAATAAATTAAAGAAGTAACCCTAATGGAATCACAACCTGCTCATAGGCATTTTATGAGCAAACTTCATCTCAATAATTCCAATAAATTCTGTAGTTACCCACTCAATATTGCTTCTATCTATGAAATCATAGACTAAGTTTTAGACACAGAAAGTAAAGCGCTACCTTAAAAATTAAAACAATATTCTATCAGCTCTTCTGTGTGCAAGAGAGCCCTTTCCATGCCAGGTGTTAAGTGGACTAACTTAAGTAGCTACACAAGATGAAACCAAGTTTGGCTGGCTGGATTTTGTTTCCATTCTATACATGGTGAGTTCCCATTAACTCCCAAAAGCATTTAAGCTATTTAGGGATTTAAGTCTAAATGAAAAAATCTGCAAGCCTCAAAATAATTGCTTCACTAATCAATCTGATTTGGAATACCAAATTTCAAATATACCCATCTGCACAAATTGAAATATCAGGTTGAAACCAGGTATCTCTCTTCACAAGGGTGTTGTGACCTTCAGCCTACTGTTCTTGGGAAGCTTCTCCACATCTGCTTTGCTGGAGCACCTGCACTTTGTGTAGACAATACACAGAGATGGAACCTCTGTCTTCTGCATCTAACAAGTGCTCAGACTTCTCTGCCCCATTCTCTGCCCCAGTATTTAACTCTCTATGTGAGGTAGTGACGCATCGAGACAATCTGTTTCCAGCATTACCTCTGCTATCCACTTTCAGCTGGACACAAGCTAGCACCATCCAAAGACAACAACTACAGCTTCAAACTGAGAACCCCAGTTCATTCTCCTGGAGAGCTTCACTTCGCATCATTAGTTCAACAGCTAGTAATTATCTCCTTATAATGTAAGCATACAGGAGAGCTGCTATCGTGCTCAGAGTATATGTAATACCTAAGCAAATTAGTGAAGGTAAATAAATCACTTACAGCTCATCACCTAAACAAGTTTTGTATAAATAATAATTTTTTTTTAAGAAAATCATGCTGCATTAACAATCAACCCGTTAAATTTTGGAACTATTTCAGGGCAATTCAGCTCAGGAAGAAGACTGCAAAGCCTCTTAATTAGAGCTCGTTATGTAGCCACACGCATGCAAAACCAGCCCTGCCTTTCAGAAAAACATGTTGGAAGACTTAAACCTTGCAAGCAGAAGAAGAAGTTAACCTCTTCTTAGCTCCAGAGCTAGAGAAAGCAGGAAAGCATCATCCTCTCTGCTAACAAAATTAGCAACACACATACACACACACTCTACCCTTACCTTCAATAATCTTCCAAAGCCTTACAAGCTTTCACAGGATTATACCAGTTATCCCAATCAGGAGCACAGATGGAGTTCATAGGCCACAGTCAAGAAGTAGGTTACACTGGCCCATGTCTTGAAATACCGGCCAACGAAAACCAAACAGGACAGACAACTGAAACAGGCAAGGACAGGTAGAACCCAAATCCTGTCACACAGCTTTCACACTGACCTGAAATGGGTCAGCATAGTAGGGGCAGTAACACTGCCATCAAGGACCACATGATTAATAAGGTAGCACAAAATTATCTTGGATTGAATGCCTACTTAATGTTCCGTATCTTCCCACCACATCCTCAACCTGCTACACACCAAGTAAATGATGAGGCGGCTGCAAAGGCACTGATGAAACAAGAATACCCATGTAATGTTAACACAACATCGTAGCACTTGGATGAGTATTGTGGTTATGTGTGGCAAGGTTCTGTTGGAGAAGGGGGGCTGCAGAGGCGGTTTCTGCAGGAAGCAGCCAGAAGCTCTCTGCTGGCCCCACAGAGCAAACACCAGCCGTCTCAAGGCCGGAGTCATTGCTGACCAAGGCTGAGCCCATCAGCAACGGTCACAGCGCCTCTGTGCGCTCTGTGCGCCTCTGTCCCTCCTCCCAGAGAAGGGAGTAAGAAGATGTAAGAAACTGTGCAAACACCAAGGCCAGGGAAGAAGGGGGAGAGGAGGTCCCCCAGGTGCCAGAGAGAAAAGATACCCCTGCAGCCCCTGGAGAAGACCACAGTGGAGCAGGTGTCCTCCTGCAGCCCATGGAAAATGACAGGGAGCAGAGATGCCACTTGCAGCCCATGGAGAGACCCCACGCTGGAGCAGGTGGAGACATACAGAAGATGCTGTGACCTGCACTGGAGGAAGCTCCTGGCAGGACCTGCAGCCCATGGAGAGAGAGGCCCATGCTGGAGCAGGTTAGCTGGGGGAACTTGTGACTCCATGGAGGATCAAGCTGGAGCAGTCTGGGCTTGAGAGACTGAGAGACATTGTGATATATGACTGCACCCCATAGTAGTGACCCACGCGGCAGCAACCGGTGAAGAGCTGAAGCCCTGTGGGAAAGGACTCACATTGGAGAAGTTCATGAAGGACTGTCTCCCGTGGGTGGGACCCCAAGCTGGAGCAGGGGAAGAGTGTGAGAAATGCACACATGCTCCTCCCCTGCTAGGAAGGAAAAAACATCATGAGGAACTCACACACTCACACCTCTCCCCATGCCACCCTGTGGGGGGAAGGTGGGAGCAAAATCATGACTAAAGTGACGCCTGCTAAGAAGGGAGGAGTGGGGGGAGGTGCTTTAAGATCTGGTCACACTTCTGGGTGCATGGTGTAGTGTTTTCTTTCCTTTATTCCATGTTGAGTCTGTTTTGACCATGACACTAATTGTGGAATGATCTCTCCCTGTCCTTATCTCAACTCCTGAGCCTCTCAATATATATTTTCTCCCCGGTCCAGCTGAAAAGGGGAGTGATAGAGAGACTTTGGTAGGCGTCTGGCCTCCAGCCAGGATCAAAGTACCACAATGAGAAAGAAGCTATTCAAAGAAGGAAAACAGCTTTGGGGGAAAAGATTTTGAGGCAACAGAAGTGACTCTCCTTATATCCTCAAGAGAAGATTACCACAGGAATGGAGTAATGCAATACTAATACCTGAGTGACTTAGGATGGTTAAAAGGGGAGTAAAGATTAACATAATTGACCACATAGCTATTTGGATACAAGAAAAAAAAAACAAATTCAGGTATCTTCAGGTGAATACACAGGAATTTTATTGTCATGTTGCAAGGTGGTTCATTCTACGTGAAAAGCTAGCAGACTCAGTCACAAAAGAATTATCAAGTACCAGGTTTATAAAAGCTGGCTTGCTCCCTACAAGAGGAAACAAAAGATAGTTGTGTGTGTAAACAGCTTAATTAAGAACACTGCAGCCTTCCCTAGAAAGCCTCAACTCTGACCTAGCCAAAGCAATAGAAACACAGCCTTATCAGTTTGGTAATTAAGGCTCCAGCTCATTAGTTCTGCCTGTGCTGCTCACACTTAAAGAGTTTTTACTTGTGTGAGGAAGTACCAGCTCCATCACTGATAATATATACACATATATATGCTTACAGCCCCCATCTCATAAACTGCTTCCCTCTAAGACAGATGTGAGGCTCACGTCAGGACTCTGTAACACCTCTAAGACATCAAGCAGTGCTCTGAATTGGTTTTTGCATTCTGAGTGGAAGAAGAAAGCACACTTTGGACACTTTGGCACTCTTAGGACCCACTAGAGACAGAGGGAACAGTGTTTCTAAGCGATTTCTCTGTAAATGACTTCAGGGCCTGTCTGAAGGAGAGTTACTGCTGCCAAAGGTTAAGTAGCAATCGAAAAGTATCAGCACAAGAGGAAGATTTAATAGATCCTTACCACAGCTTCGATGAATCTGGAAGCAGGAAGGTTTAAAGCCATCAGATGAGTGTGTTTCTGGTCCAGTTTCCCAACAGGAAGAAACCACAACTGACTCTAAGACAAGGACAATTAATGTTGTAACATCTGAGAGTGGGGGACCAGAGACCCAAGCTCATGCTGCTGTAGTGGTCTGGGGAGCAGGGGTGATACTGAGCTGCGCCCCACACTGCTCATGGCATCTGCTAAAAACGCTGAGCCTCTCTCCTGAAAACCTTCTTGTTTAATAGTTACCTGGAGGCCATACCTCAGAAGGGAGGCAACACAGCAGGTTAGCTCTGGAACCTGCTCTGTCCGCACGGCATCCAGCCAACTGTTTTCATAAGGAACTGCATCGGTACACAAATTGCTTTTGTTTAGTCTGTCTGTGCCTCTGCTGCAACAGTGGCGATTAAATAGCACTGCCAAGCACAAGTTTAATTAAGCAGTGACACTGAGTTATTTAAGCTAGACAGGAGCTCCTGATAATATTGCAACCTTTATTTTTAACTCCTTTACTGCAAAATGGTGCTGAGAAAAGCACCATCTGTCTCCTACTTTGGTCACCCTCTTAGTATTTGCTAGACACTCATTTTCATTATGCAGTTTCAAAAGTGCTAAGAGAAAGGCATGCCTTTTTGCCAAAGTAATATTGACTATAAGCAAATTCCCAAATATTTAGAGAAGCTTTATGCAGACCCCATTGTAAAGGCCTTTCATGGCAATTACTGTATTCAAAATACTATAGCCAAAAGATACCTTAAATAGTATCTGCCTGGTCCGGGAGAAGGCCTCCTAAAAGCTTGGAAAAGTCAAGGAAAACCTCTGGCTATCAGTGCAGACCACCTCTGAAAACAAAGCAGAAATTACTAATATATGCTGCTTTGGGTATACAAGGTACAGGTTTAACTTGTCAAAGACCAATTCCAAGACTTCAACCAGCGCACCGGGGCTTAGGAAAGCTGGGCTTAGTGAAACTGGGATCCCATCAGAAGTCAGAGGCAGCTGCACATTGATCCCCCAGCATCATGTCCCAGTGCTCCCACCTCAGCATCGCACGGAGATGGGTTACTCCAGAGGCCCCTTCAGCTGCCCATTGCCCAGTCACAACTCCTCAGCCAGGCCACAGAAACACAGCAGCAACCTTTGCCCTTGCACAGATTCTTTACCTACTCAATCCAGCCAGTTCCTCCTGCCCCCATACAGATGAATGATGCTCTCTCTCAGGCACGGTGAACGTGTCAGCCTAAAGTTAGCAAGCCACAATACGATTATCAGCCCCTTGAGTAAGTCTCAGAAGCATCATTTGATCAGGTCTGGCTTTATTTCATTCGTTCCCCAGGCACTTCAGGTAGGAAATAGCTTGCCTACCACCTCATAAAATGACAAGTTTTATCTGCAATTGCTAACAGCTTCACATAACAGGGGAAAAAAAAAACATAATCGAGATTTTCTTTTTTTAAAAGCAGCTTCAAAGGAAATTCAAACAGCTCTCATCCCTGGAAAAGCTGCGTGTAAATCTTTAGCCATAACTACACCAGGAGCAAACAATGCCACTCCTGGCTTGCCTGCTGTTTATGCCTTGCGGGGAGAAGGTTTTCTTGCAGTCATGGTAGAAGAGAGAAAAATGAAACTGAAGGTCTGCTGACAGAAGGAAACAAGTTGGTTCAATGAAATATATTCACCACAAGCTACACAACACCTCCTGCTGCCTTGCAAGCCTCCCAGAAAGCCAAAAGGTTAGTTGGAACAGCAAGCAGTTCCTCACTGCCCTAGGAGTCAGCATTTGTACCAGAACACAGCATGGAAGAAGGGTGTTTTATTTGTTAGTTTCTTCTAAAGCAAGCAAGGTGGTAGCTGTCCATCTACAGGGGCAGGGAGAACCTATCCACCTTAGCTCCTTTACAACTCACGCGAGGCCATACAAGCCACTGGCAGCAGAAGGGCAGCTTGAGAAATCGTCCCCCATTTACTGGTTTCTTTTGGAATCCATTTACCTTACACATATCCCCAGTTCAATGACTTCTGTGGAATCCAGACTGGGCACAGGGAGAAGCAAACAGCTGGAGGCATTGCACCACAGGCACCTCAAATGAAATAGAGCTGGAGACACTGAGCAGAGGGAGGGCAACGTGGCACACAGCAGTCTGTCTTGACAAAGATTTAACTTGCTTTTCCCTAAGTCATTAGCATCACCTACATAAACTACAATGGAACCAATTTCAGAGTGCTTGGCCAGAAGTGGATTACACATCACTGTTACTGATTTATGGTAAAAAGGAGATTGACAAGGCAAAAAAAAAAAAGTTTTTAAAATTTATTTTCAAATTTTGTTTTAAATTGAGGAGACATACCTCATTCTGTCAGGTTATAGAGTCCAAGGGACACTGATTAAATTTCAAGTATCATGCTGCTGATAGTGCAGAGCCTGGATCTTGTAGATATCACCAGACTGAGTAAAAATACTTCTATGACAAAAAGGTCTTCTAGAACATGGTCTCCAGAATCATAATTTTTCAACATGTTCTTCTCAAACCACCTTGGGGCAAGAGAGGAATAAAGGGCCAGAAGGAGGATCTGGGGAACTACAGGCATGCCAGCATGACCTCAGTGCAAGGAAGTTTAAGATCATCTTGAGTGCCATCACACAGCATGTACAGGATAACCAGGAATTAAGGCCTAGTCAGCATGGGTTCGTGAAAGGCAGATCCTGCTTGACCAACCTGGTCTCCTCCTATGAGAAAGTGACCAGCTTAGTGGATGAGGGAAAGGCTGTGGATGTTGCCTGCCTGGGCTTTAGTAGAGCTTTTAACACCATTTCCCCCAGAATTCTCCTGAACAAACTAGCTGCCCATGGCGTGGAGGGGCATACTTTTTGCTGGGTAAAATACTAGCTGGGTGGCCAGGCACAGAGAGTTGTGGTGAATGGAGTTACTTCCAGTTGGTGGCCAGTCACGAGTGGTCTTCCCCAAGGCTCAGTACTAGGGCCAGTTCTCTTTGGTACCTTTATAAATGAGGGGACCAAGTGCACTCTCAGTAAGTTTGCAGATGACACCAAGCTGGGTGGGAGTGTTGATCTGCTTAAGGGTTGGAAGGCTTTACAGAAGAATCTGGACAGGTTGGATCAATGGGCCAATGCCAACTGTATGGGGAAGGCTGAGTGCCTTTGGGTCACAACCACCCCATGCAATGCTATAGGCCTGGGAAAGAGTGGGTGGAAAGTGGCCCAGAGGAAAAGGAACCAGGGTTGTGGTTAACAACTGAGCCAGCAGTGTGCCCGGCAGCATCCTGGCTTGTATTAGAAACAGTGCAGCCAGCAGGACAAGGGAAGGGATCATTCCCCTTGAGCACAAGTCTTATGAGGAAGCAGCTGAAGGAACTGGAGGGGTTTAGCCTAGAGAAAAAGAAGCTGAGGGGAGACCTCACCACATTCTACAACTCCCTGAAAGGAGGTTATAGGCAGGTGTGTGTTCATCTCTTCTGCCAACTAACAAACAATAGGACAAGAGGAAATGGCCTCAATTTGTGCCAGGGGAGGTTTAGATGGGATGTTAGGAAAAGTTTCTTCACCAAAAGGGGTGTCAGTTATTGGAACAGGCTGCCCAGGGAAGTGGTTGAGTTGCCACCCCTGGAGGTATTTAAGATGGTGTGTAGATGTGGCACTCAGGGACATGGATTAGTGATGAACGTGGCAGTGCTAGGTAACACCTGGATTTGATGATCTTAAAGGTCTTTTCCAACCCAAATAATTCTACGATTAAAAATCTATTGATTTCAAGTATTATATTTATCATGTCTGGTGAGCTAAGATTACTCCATATAGGAAGAACTGGCTTTTTGAAACCCAAACTGCTACATGTGATATTTGCCTACAAAAAAGTACAATGCAAACATGTAGCTGTAGACTCACAATCTGAGATGTATGTTCCCATGTCCCTGATGTAGGAAAAAAAGCCCCCACAAACCATTTCCATCTCTTCAAAGTACAAATATAGAAACCCAAAATAGCATAAACAAAAATTTGCAAGTGACTTTACAATACAGGGAATGAGTGGTCCTTATCCCTCCAAAGAAAGAGAAAAAAAGGGGAGAGAGAATGGGTAGTGGCGGCAACGGCAGCAGCACTGAAAAAGACCCACAATTTTGAGGAGCTGGAGAACAGTTAACTTGGGTTAAACACACCTGAGAAAAATGGTCTTTATGTGACCGAATTGGTATCTGGTGAAAGAGGAACCAGTGTTGTGCCCTGCAACACTTCAGACCACAGACAAAAGCAAAAAAGGGATGCAAAGAAAAAATATTTTTAAAAAAGGCAGGCACACCAAAGATTATGTCAAAGAAGTGTAAGTCAGAGAAGATCAGAGGTTCATCCCAGTGCAAGAGATGCAGCTATACATGACTGAACTTTTCTTCCCATGCAGTGGAACAGCTAATGGGAAATTCGGAGTGTTAAAAGAAATGGCACAGGATGGGGAACAAAGGATGACAGTGATCTCAGTGGTTCAATGGAATAATCACTACTTGTTGTTGAGTTGCAATATCACAAGATTCTCATCAAAATTACCCATTACTATACTGGATTATGAAACAAAGACCTCAAAACAAAAACCTCAAAAGAATTCCTTTGATCTCCAGAAAGGGCACAAGGCACACAGGCTGTGTTAACAAAGAAGTCACAGTGCCTAGTGCCTGCAGGGCAGCCACAGCCATGAAGAACAGGCTCGGCTTTGCCCCATGCTAAAGGCTGTTCAGATGGGTTAATAAAATTAAGGAAGGGAAATGGAAACCTGCATAAAAAACAAAATCTAGGGACCTTAATGTGTTCTCTTTAGGGGAAGATTTCGTCCTGTTCCAGATGTCTTAGAAGAAAAAAATCAGCATAAGGTGTATTAAAATCAGGGATGAGAACACTGAGGAAATTTCAATGTTTAAATGGGAAAAAGAGAGGAAGTGATCCAGACTTAAACTTGATGGATTAAGAGCAACAGAATAACAGCAGTTCTGCAATTTCCAAATCAATAGGTTTCAGCTGTCACGGTGATAATCAACTACCCAATTTCTTAGCCAATTTTTTGTCAGGAGTGGATGTGTGCAACCTTTTTAAAATAGTTTATGACGACACTGAAAAAGGTATTTAAATTTGCATCTCAACATTTTTGTCTTTACACAGAATCCACACATGGAAAACTAACTGAAGAGCCTTGGAAAAAAAAAAAAATCATGAATATGTACATAACAGCACTTGTGAAGAAAACCCACAACTGTTCCCTTCTGCAGCTTTAGTTTTCACAGAGAGACAGCCACACAAATTGTGCACTTCTGGGCAAGTGTGAGATTGTCAGATTAAACAGAACCAAAAGTTACTCTTTTTCTACTGCCCACTTTTACACGGTGGGGCTTTGCTCCCTTTTTAAGTTCCCTCTCCCCCACCCCCCAAAGAAAAATTAAGTTCCCATAGCACGTTCTTGGATACAACCAAGTAGCAGAAACAAGACACTGCAGAGCAGTCACCCATTACTCTTCTGGTTTTTATTATGCTCCTTAATGTGCAGCACCTTCGCTTACAAGCAGCAGTAAGGTCAAGGGACAAGCCATGAAAATTGTTCTTAAATAAAGGCTGTTGACAGGGTTTCAGCGTACCTCTCGTGCTCAACAATGCCTGATGCATCTCAGAACCGGCTGTACCGATGAAATACACATAGCCCAAGGTAAGAAGAGTTCCCAGGTTAAATCCCTAAACGCTCCACTGAACATTTGCAAGGAAAGCTGCTGCTTTCCATAGTGTTTGTGTGATGATAACCCTTGGCCACTGGAAGATTTCAACAGCAGTTCAGATTTTTTTTTTGAGTAATCATTTTGGCATTTAAGAGAAAGCAAATATAATCAAGTTGTTAACATACCTGGTCATCCTGAGAGCTCTAGCTCTGTTCACAACTCTGACACAGCACATGTTTCTAAGAAGACAACTCACAGCTACTCTGCAGAAGCTGCTAAAAAGAAAAGCTTTGGGATAAAAATGAGTCAACAGAATTCCTTCTGACCCCTTATCACTGCCTGGGCTAAATCTAGCATGTCATATTCATGAAAAAAAAAATAATATTGACCCAGCAGGTCTGAAGATTAGAAATTATTGACAATCTTCATTTGTGCATCCAGGCACACACAGGCATTCTGTAGATCTAATGAGATAGTGAAGAGAGGGTTGATGCAGTGTGGTACATCCAGGGTCCAGGCAGCCCATCTCCCGGTTTGATCCTAGCAGAGTGGCTCACACTATCCAATACCAAGATCCTTCCTCTTCTTCATCCAGCTGCAGGCCTTCAGATTTCAAAATGGCTTGTGGGAATCATAAACATGCCCTAAAGCATTTTCCTGCCTTGGTGTCAGATGTCAGTACTGTTCTTCATCATGCTTCCCCCCCATCCCTCCTGCATTGAAGTGTGAAAAGTTTCAATTCCTTTTACAGTTGCTGCGTATCTTGCAAATGAACTCAAATTTATTTCCACTCAGGTTTCACACTGAGACCAAAGGTTAAAGAAAATAATTGAAGCAGGTGTATCATGAAAAGCAAAGGCAACCTCGAATGCAAAGCTTATAAATACTTCAAAGACTCAGTTACCTTCCCTATAGGAAAATTAAACTCCATTTTATTTATTCCTGGATGCTACATGAAAGTGAGAACAAAAATTAGGACAATAGAGAAAGGTTTCAGAAGATTGATCACCCTAATTTGACGGGAAGGAACTGGATCTCATTGCTTTAGAAGGAAGTCAGTCATCTGGTCCACAGCAGCTCATCTCCAGTCATCTCAAATCTTCATGTCACCGGAGGGAAGGCAGGCAGATGCTGGCACACACTTCTCTTCCTCACACAGAGCTCTGCCCACACTGTCACCACACAGCCCTGAGGCGTTCAATCTGCCGACGTGGCATCTGCCTACCTGCCCTATGCCAGATTTTGGGAGAGGGAGGCTGAGCAAGTTAAGTGAGCTAATGCAAACAGATGAATAGTAAAAACAGTGCTCAGTAGCAAAAGCTAAAAATAATTATAATTTGTCAGACTAAAATCAGATGCAGCAGAAAGGTTTTTAAGAAAGTTGAAATTCAATGGAAACTTCTGTTCAAGTTTCCTGATTTCAAATGTTAAAAGCTCCAGGGCAACTCTGCTCCATATTGTCTCTTGGGACCACGGATGCAAAGCCTACAGGTATAGGCCTGCCATGGGATGGAAGCTAGAGAACCTACAGCTGGAAACATCTCTGCAGCTCCCTGTTATGCCAAGACTCCCCAGGACCTCTAGGAGACAATGAGCACTCTGACTCCTACAGAAATCTCAGCTCTGGCAACTTCACAGTCAAATTACTGGCTGCAGAGAAAGGTGGTCTGTAACACCACCACCACCCTCCCCCAAGTTTCCAGGGTTCCTACTGTGCAGTTGTTGGCATGAAACTGAGATCACAACCCTTGAGCCACCTGAATGTTACCATCAGGGCTGGACATCTCATGGCTTTCAGGTTTCACAGGCACCACAGTATCAGTGCTGCACACTGATATAAGTGAAACATCACAGTCATTTCTTTAAATACTTTCATCTGTCTCCAACAGATTTCTAAGCTAAATGGAGAACACCAGGTATCATACAGCTTAGGAACAAACCATGTAACGAAGCATTAAACCCTGCACAGAGTAAAGCTAGCAGAGCAACAGAGAGAAGGTACTTGTACAATACTTGAACACAATATTTAGATTTTTCAGGACAACCCTGTAAGCAATTTTGTTTCCTGTTATAGTTTGGTTACTTCTAGTTGCCAAAAAATAGGAAGGGTTACCATTGGTGTCATTCATCATCTTCACACATAAAATGCCAACCCAAATCCCCTTTACCAAGCAGTGCTTCAGTGCTCCCTTCAGACAAGGAAGCAGCACAAACTTCTGGGTTTGATGGGGCTGTATTCCTTTCCCATTAATGCTCTGTCATGGTCCTTGTGCCCAACTGTAATAAGATCAAGCTTTTATAACATCTTCAAGGTAGGTCGTGAGCTATGCTTATATCAGCAAGAAGTGTGACACAAGACTCCGACTCGTAAAGCAAGACATTTGGCACTAAGAATCCAGCTCCCACTCTGCATGTACTAAAAAGGGCCATACTTCAGACAAAAATCTTAGCTGGTCCAGTGGACTGAACCCTTACCAAGTAGCCAAGACACAGGGATGTACATCCTGCAGTTTAGCTTTACCAGAGAGGAACCTCATTCATGTACCAACACCATCGAGTGAAGCAAATTGAAGTGTGAGAACCAGGAAAGACTCAAGATTTATTTCAAGAGCATTCAACTGCCCAAGATAGAAGTGGCAATGTAGGTAAACTCTTGTTCTCCAAACAGCTCTGCATGCCACCAAGGCAATCCTCATCACTGTGTGAACATGCAGCACTGAGATAAAATGCTTTTAGATAACTCTTACCCCAACTAAAGTCAGTTTAATTCTTTTTAGGCTCCAGCTTCTATCCTCACAGTACTAACTTCCATGCCAAGCTTAAGCCGCCTATACATAGAACTAAGCAGAGTGCTTACAGCTGGCCAAGAAATCATCGCTGTCATCCCTAAGAGTCTCCTCTCTCCATCATAACAGTGGTCAAATTTTAGGTTTTTTATTATGAAAATCCAGGCTGGAGACTGGGTAAGTAAAGTTTTTCCAATGTGTTGGGTTTTATTTTTACCTGATGGCACAGTACCCCAAGCTTCCTCAGAGACTTGCATGATACAAGACTACTGATGAGATTAAATCATGTTCTCATCATTTTTTCTTTTAATTCTAAAAAGGCACCACAAGAATATTAACTGCTAAATGTTGCAAGTGCCTGGAACCAAGCTGTTGTACATGCAACAAGACTGTTTTCCCATGCCAGTATCATCTTTGATTTATTGATGCTTACATCTTTTTTACTATCAGGAACAACAAAACAGAGAAAAGACTGATAGCCAAATTATTTGGCTTGATATAAAGGAAATACAATAGGTTTTAAAGCATCACCAGAACCCTAACATTTAGAAGTATTTTTAATAACAAAGAGACCCATGAAAGTCTATGCTCAATTACCACAATTGTTTTCTTCTGCAAGAAGAGACCAATTGTTCTAGGCTAGTCGTAACATGGAATGTATATCCTTTAATAACATTCTTTATTATGAGAATAAATACATAAAACAAATGCAATATATTAGCCACATTTCTTCATATACATTCAGAATATAACAGGAAGTTAATAGGCATAATCATCAGAACTAGTTGAACGAACAAATTTTTACTAAGCCAACAACACTGGAGGAAAGCCAGAGAATTTATATGCTAATAGTGGGCAAAGAACATGTGATTTCAATATTTCCTTGGTATTAATTTAAAGACAAACATACTGTAGTTATAAGCGTGGATTGACAGAAGTGTTTAGCTCCTTGCGGTGGCTGTTTGAGGTTGTTCTGACTGCAGCTGCTTTCCGAGGTATTCCCTGAAACACAACAAAAAAAAAAAAAGAGTTAAGGGAAGGATAATGGGGGGA
>VZTU01009132.1:118934-168348 GCA_013400835.1 Zapornia atra
GATAATGGTGGGAAATATGAAGTAGAGAAAGGGGAAAAAGCTTTAAGTTTAGAGTTATTTCTTCAAATAATGTTTACTAATATTTGATAGTCAACTGGCGCTGCCATCTATCCATCCAGAAATAAGGTACAAACCAGGCATCAAAACTGATGATCTTTAAAGTGTTTTCCTCACCTGTATTTTGAAGTGCATTAAGCCATTTATCTTATACCTGTTTTCTCAGCACTGGAACAAACACACCCCAAATTCAGAGTGTTTGCCTTGACCAACAATACCTGACTTCTATAGAAAAACGCTGCACGATTCTTCTGAATGTTCCCATCTTTCACTGTCTCCCGTGAAAGCAGCTCAACACTTCACAGAACCATAGAGAAGCTGAAAGAGGTCTTTAGTAATACCTGGGTTGTTGCTTGCTACAGAAAATAAACTTCAATAATTGTACCACTGTAGCAGCTCAAAGAGAGGTTTCAGGGCCTGTGAAACGTAGGCGTTCTTTTTCCATTTCTGAGCATACACTTGGCACCACAGTTTCTCTCACTACTCAGGTATTTTTCAACCTACACGGGTTAAACATTAAAAGCAGTTCACAGAAATGATGTTTGAAATGAAGCTTTCTTTAAAAAAACCCTCAAGACTATGCACTTCTGCTTTATTTAAAATAAGAAAAAAGATTGGTTCTTACTGCACATTTCAAAAACATTTCAGTTTTGCATCCTGATGAACAGCTATTCCCTTTGCATGACAATTCCTATTGCAAAACAAAGTTTAGCATCCCAACGCTACCACCCAATAGCACTTCTTAGTTTTAAAGTTAAGTATCTAGAAAAGCAAAATTCCTATACAAGTATTGTGTTGACTTTCAACTCCACTGGCAATCCAAGTAATAACACAATTTGTATGCTGAGCTATGTGCCACGATGTGTTCCTTCACAGTTGTATCGGGTGTTGCTGCAGAACCACAGTTTTAATGTTTGGGCTGCTCTGAAGATAGGACTCTTGATCGTAACAGGTAAGTCACCACCCTCAAAGTAGAGGCTCCTGATGGCAAAGAAGGAAACAAGCTGCTCTCTTGTGGATTTGCAGGACTGAAAATTGTACCAACACAATAAAGAAAAATTTGACAGTCACCCGAAAACATAGCTGGCAACTATGGATGAGCTTCCAAACTCACCAGACCTTCTGCTCCCTCAGAGTTTGGTTTGTTTGTTGGGTTGTTTTGTTTTTTTCTTTATTTCATGTCTACACACACACACCCTGATTCCTGTCTAACATCCAGCCTTGAAAGCAACTGACGCTTGCTGCATGTACATGGCTCTGCTCACAGCATCACAAGCCTGCAAAGTTACTTATTCTTAAAGCACAATGAACCATTTTGCATGTGATATTCCTATGCAGTTACTTACAAGTAGGAAAATCAAGCAAGCTAACAATCCCTAACAGTACAACTACTGCACAGCCTACACTGGTTCAGATGTATGTCCAAGGCTTACCAAAATCAAACCACAGCATACTGTATTCAGAAAAAAATATAATTCTCTGAGAAGGCAGAGCAGTGGCATATTTTGTAGGTAATTAGTGCCTTAAAAGACACATTCAATTTTAAGGGCATTCAGTACAGTACCTTCCCTACAAAAACCTTTTACTTCAGTTGTTCATTAGCAGGTGTGAGGTTTAAGTCCCGCTCTACGCTGAAGAGCAAAATCACTTGTCCCACCTGCTGTGACAAGTACCACTTAGTCTTCTATTTGGTTATGTCCAATTGACTGTCAAGGTTAACCTAGGACAAGTTCTTGCATGGTCTGTGCTGGATGCTGAAAGGGCTAGGAGGGATTTAGACGGCTTCTCAATGTAAAGCTTTCATGTGCAGCCTTCAGACAGCAGACTGGTAAGTTACTCTGACAGGCCTTTGGTCACTGCTCCCTCCCATCTTTCACTAAAACTCAAGCTACTGTTTAAGTAGCTTCAGTAGACCCCTATTCTCAGCCTGTTAAAATACATGCTAAGAGGATAAGAAAATTGAAGGGATTTTTTTGTTTGTGAGTTTTTTGGTGTTTTTCTGGGTTTGTTTTGTTGTTTGCTTTGGGGGAGGGGGCTGGGGGGGTTAAACACTGATATTTCATCACATCAGGATGCTGAGTAGCACTGTAATCATGCACTACAAAAGGATGTATGATGAAAGGACAGATCTTGCCACCAACGTAACAAATCACTTCACAAAATATTCAAAGAAACATCTGAGATTAGAAATTCACACTACAATGGAGAGTAATGAGGAAATACTTGATTTTTTAAAATTACAATCTATAAACCCATGAATTGGGACTACTTCACCCTACTTTAAACTTCTAACTTCAGAAAAAGACCACTTTTACTGTAACAAAAACACCCTGGTTGGTCTTTTGCAAGCACATCAAGTTTCTAAGATGGTTAAATTCAGAAGCAAAACTATACAACGTATGAGCATGACCACTACTGGCAGACATTCGTGCATGCCTGATCAGCTCATAATATAGACTGAGGGAAAACATATCCTGCCAACATTTGACATAGGTGAACCTCAGGGCCCACAAACACCATGTCCTTCAATACGCAATCTTAGCAGCAATACCATGTTCCCCTCTAACCAGGCCAAGCAGATCTGCAGAGTGCTGCTCAATAGGCAATCTACAAAACATTCAACAAATTTGTGGAAAATTCAACAAATCTGTGGAAAAAGAACAAAATACTGTCCTGGCCAACAACAAATTTAGTTACCAATTCTTTCCACTAGAAAGCTGCCTTTTATCTTGAGTAGACACTGTGTTATTGCATATATTAGGGGTTAGAACTAGATGATCTTTGAGGTCCCTTCCAACCCAAACCACCCTGTGCTTCTACATAGTATTTCAAAAGCCAGTTGGAAATAGTAAACTCTGGATATTTTTAAGGTACCCCGCAACAGCTCCTAGTAGAACTAACTTGGAAGCAGCACTAAAAACCACACAACCAAGAACAAGGAGGCAATTCATCATCCTTCAGCACTAATAATTAAGATGTAAAGTTCATTGAGCAAAGACCCAAGTACTTTGAAAGTTCAAATGTGTGGATTCAGTTCTATGGAACAAAATGTTCCACTTCGACCACCTTGCTCGCACTGGAACAGAACAGCCTTTTAAAGGGTCAGTTTTAGCCCCCTTCTGACTACCTTCAATATAAACCCATCCTTATCACACAGCAAGCAAAGCTTTGCATCTACAGTTAACTGCATTCAAATGTGAAACAACTGATTCAGTGTAAGTTGACAAGGGTAAGTTGACAACTAGTACCTCTGTGCTGCAGAACAGCGTCAAAACACACAGGTGTAGCCCAACACTTCAGAGTAATTACAGAATCCTCCATTTCTCAACTGAAGGTCCGAGCAACAAGACTTGAACCACCACATTTTCTCACTCCCTTGGTCATTCAGAAGTCTGGTGGTGAGGCATAAGTAATTTCCATTTCCAAATTCATCTTTCCTTCATATTAAAATAACTAGGTAAGATTCCTTCCACACTAGCAATTTCCCCTTCTTGAGGCCTAATCTTTAAACACACAATTTTCTGTGGTACCCAAAGAGCTTTTTCCAAGAAGAAAAGGAAGCTAGGAGGTGAATACATGAATTTGTTTCTTCCTTCAGATTCATTTAATTGGCTTTGTTGGCACATGAGACACTGACATCCTCAAGCTGAGATACATGCAAGTACCATAATAATTACAGCAAGCGTTTAGAGCTCATTTACGAAAATGCACAAGAAACTGATCCAAAACATAACCTACCAAGTTCAGCAAGGATGGAATAAGGGGCCTTGCAAATAGGCACAAGACCCTACCTGAAAGTTTTATGCCAATTTTCAGAGATTGAGAAAAGGACCACTGTCAAAACCAAACAAAGTATGAGAGACTGGAAAGTTTTAAGGTTTCTAACAGATTTCTCAAGGTCATGCACTAAAAAGAACAAGCCTTGCAGTTTAAAAACTACTAATTTTAGAGGTACAGTCCAAATTCCAGTGCAGTTAGATTGTCCTTTAAGGAAAACTGGAAATTCTTCTTTTCAGCAGGTAAGGGAAGTAGATGAAACACAGAATAAAAGAATCACAGAATCGTCTTGGTTGGAACGGACCTTTCAGATCACCAAGTCCAACCATCAACCTGCCAAAACCACATCTATATGTACCACATCTATCCAGCTTTTAAATACCTCCAGGGATGGCAATTCCACCACCTCCCCAGCAGCCCAGTCCAATGCCTAACAACCCTTTCTGAAGGGCAATTTCTTTCCTGTTCTCTTCTCTAATAACATTTGTTTCAAATATTGCTTAAATCCAATTTATTAAAGAACTACATTATAAAAAATTTTTTTGTCTTCAATATCTGTAATTTCTACCTTGTTTTAGCAGACTGAGATTCCTAAGAAGCAGAAAGCTTTCCCTTGACAAGATAAAAATAATGATTTTAGGTTTATATTTAGATAGAGAAAAAAGTCCCATGGTTTTGAAAGTGAAAATGAAAAGCTCGTTCTCCCCTTTATGAAAGGGTACAGAAGCATAATAAAGCTACAATAAAGAGTCTGCCACATGACTCAAGCAACTCAAATGACACTGCAACTCAAAATACACTGTTACAGACGAATCAAAGATACGATGAATATTTAAACAAGTTCAGAGGACAGGCAGCAGATAGAATAGTTTGAACAAATTTGCCATCTGTATGTTGCATTTCTGCTATGGGTCTAATAACCTGGATTTGTTGAGACAGAACTGTTTTAATCATTTATTGTGGCTTTACAAAAAGGTATGCAAGGTGCACAACTGATGTAAATTAATCCCTTGAAAGTACTGGGCTGGTAAGTGCTAGACTGCTGCAAAAACTCCACAGATGTGACAATCCCTGGAACCTTTGGGGGTTGGACCCGATGATCTCTTGAGGTCTCTTCCAACCCCTAAGATTCTGTGATTCTGTGATTCCAAGCAACAGTCATGAAGTGGTGACACCAGGACAAGGTTGCAACCATCACTCAAGTCTCCATCTAATCCAGCAGAGGACAAAGATGGCAGAGTCACCCTCAAACCCATTCCAGTCATGTGTGCCTGCCATTGTCAATGGAGCAGGCATCCAGGCACTGGTGAGACACTGGGGGGTTCTGCCCATTTAACTCAAGCGAATTGTTTCCTCCCAATGATTCTAGACTTCCACTTCACAATTTCACATGCAAGCCATAAAGAAACATCAGATCAATGAGATCCTATGACAAGACTATTACTCAAACTTTATTAGATTATAAAAAGAAAAATATCTATGAAATTCAATATATGCCTTTCTGTTAGGGAAATGACATAAGTCATTTTGCACTTAAAATGTGCTAAAAGCTAACCATTTCAGCGAGCCATTCTGAGAACTAAAGAAAACCAAACTGACTAAACCAGGCAACTTGCTGTAAGAGTGGTTTTACATTTAGTCAGAAGATTTAGTTGCCACCGTGAACAGTTGGCAAAATGCTTTCAATACTTATGGGCTTTAAGTTTGCACAGAGTATTTCTGACACACACAGATAATGTTTAACTGAATTTTCCTACCAGGAAATCAAATCTTTAACGGAACACTAATCAGAAATGAAACTAGCAAGCAGTTACTTCTTTGGTGACATTTTTTCAATCACAGCACACGAAAATGAACAATTTCTTTGAAAGAAGGAAAATGCAAGTTGAGCAGAATGTTTGATATTCGCTCCACACTAACAGAAGCTCTAGAAAAATTAGAGCATGTTTTACAAGCAGTGCAGATGTCACTACATAGAACATGATCACAGTGTGAAATCCCAAAGAGCGTACGCACAATCCGAATCACAGTCCCTACCTGTGTGGAGTGCAGCTTTACAAGAACACCTATCTATGTTCAAATAAAAAGAGGAAGCACTCATACTAGAATCACAGAATCGTAGGGGTTGGAAGGGACCTCCAGAGATCACTGGGTCCAACCCCCCTGCCAAAGCAGGCTCCCTAGGACAGGTCGCACAGGTAGGCATCCAGACAGGTCTTGAATATCTCCAGAGAAGGAGACTCCACACCCCCCTGGGCAGCCTGTGCCAGGGCTCTGTCACCCTCACTGTGAAATGTCACCCTTACTGTGAAAGGTATCAAGTGTGACTAGAACTAACTGGATTTTTGCCTAACTTGTCTCATTCTAGCAAGGAAGTGTCCTCTTAGAACAAATATTAATTTTTATATGGGACACAATCTGTCTTCTTCAGTTAACTTCTGTTAACTATTAAGTAGGAATTATATTGATTATGAAGACTAAGAAAAAGGGAGAATAAATGCTGTGGATTGCATTATCACATACACATTGTTTCCTAGATTTGAACCTACTCTGTTAAGCACTTCTTAGTCTTGGTAGAAATAAGGGGGAGGGTTGCAAACTCAATGGCTGCCACTTAACTCTCTTTACACTTTTCACTTCTTACTATCAAAAGCATGGTGCAGAAGCTATCTTAGGATACATGGCCTTGGGAGAACAAAGTTTGTACCAAATAAGAGGAGTGACAAAAGCTGAATATTCCATGCTAACTCTACGGAACTACAGCTTCTAAATACAGCATATGCTGAGAATCCCAGGCAGTTTCAGGCTTTTTAATGTCTCTCTGTGTAACTAATCATTTGAAAAGATTGAAAGTAATTTTGTCTGGGACATGCACTCTCAAAATTATATATGAATCTGTCACAGATTCAAAGCCTATCTGAATTTGTTGCTTCATTCAGTATGCCATTTATTAGTTTCACTTCCAATACCGTACTCAGTCGTGCAGCAATGACGCATCCTAACACAAATTGCTTAGCATTCTCCAACATACTCACTCTGTCAGTACCAAGTCAATGTTTAAAGGAAGTTTACAGCTCAGGTGAAAGGTTCCTGAGGAGATGGCATAACCAGTGAGGTGGGGCACCACAGTTCAGCAGTTTAGTCAATGGGAGCAAGTGCCAAAAGACACTGTGAGTTCTGCCATTATATTTTTCCTCTGGACGAGTAAACGAGTCTGCAGTCAGCTCCATCATGGTTTCAATAGGACTTGCACAAATACTAAAGAACTTTTGACCCATAGAGGTTCAACCACTGCATTTTACATCTGTATGAACAAAGAGCACACATGATCCATTGCTGCCTGCCTCAGCTAGACTGGATGATGCCAATTCTCTCTTATTTCTGACCTGTGATCCCCAACTCTCAACAGCGCTGCTGCTGACCCGGCAAGAAACACAAATATGCTGCACTTGCTACATAAGTCGTAAGTAAGCCTTTCCTGGGCCTAAGCCAGCTAAAAGACAAGCAAGTGGTGGAAACTAACACAGTATGTTCTAGATGACCTGTAAGGTCATAAATAAAGTACAAATCAAATGTAGGACACCTAGAATTAACCTAGCCCTTCATCTAGCTCTTCTTTTAGTGAAGTAATAGGAGTTGGAATTAACCCCTTCAGAATGAAGCCAGGAGGTTTATAAGTCCTAGAAGATTATTCCCACCAGTCAACTTCAGGGACTGAAGCGGCTCTGCAGCGCCCTGGAAAACAACCTGCTTTTCTCCATTGTTTCTTGAAGGAACTTGAGCTTAAAACTGTAGGTGCTGTGAATTACAACATCCATCACTGAAGTTCAGCAAAACATCATGCCATGAAGCACATGAAAGGCACGTGCCTCATCTGTAGAGATTAGCATACTGGGTTTCTTTAGAGTGATATATGTAAGTGATGTTCACTTCAGAACCTAATTATTTGATAATTTACAAGTCTGCATCATTAAAAACATTGCTTCAACCAGCATTAGGTTCCCAAAACCAGTTCCTAATACTAAAATGGTCACATTGGGTATTGCCTCTAAACACTTTATTCCTTGTCCTAAAGACAAGGAATAAGGAGATGATGTTTCTCATACACAAAATTCAAGCACAAAATGAACAAGAGACAAAAAAAGCCACAACTGCACCATCACTGCCATGCCAAACTCCCCCATCTGCCAATAACAAGTTTTTATCATTAGCATAGGGTGCCATGACTAACAGCTCAAGTGAGATTAAAACACAGGCTAAATTACCATTTAAAGACACAAAGAGTAGCTAAAAAGATACCTTCACTCCCCACTTCAAGTGCGTGAATATTTAATATCCAACTGTAACTGAAATATTTCACCTGAAGTTACCTCATCTGAAAAGCTGACAGCAATTACTGCTTTTGTCAACCTAGTTTCACTCTTAAACAGAATGCCTGACAGTCTGGTTTCCCCCCATTTATCCCCGACTTAAAAACCTCTACGGAAAAGGCAGTTGAGCAGCCTGTAATGAAGTATTCAAATTACTTAGGAGTTAATTGTCTCCAAGCTGAGTTGGAGACAATGATGCAGCTGTGCTTTAAGCAGAATGCCACTTCAGCTGCCCCATGACACTCCCCCAGTTCAGGTAGAAGTTTTCCTCACTCTGTTGCTCCAGGCATAGAACTTGCATCAAGCCTCAACTTCATAGAGCCCCTTATTTTCTCATCTTCTCTCACCCTCCAGATCCAGGAAGAGCCTGACCACTTCTGCCATGCCTGTGTCATAGCTCTGCATTACTCTTCCGTGCCAGTTACATTAAAGTAAAAAAAAAAACCAGAACAATTGCTTTGAAGGAAGTAACAGGAATTCCAAGACACATGGAAACAAGGGGAGAAATGAGCATTCTTTTTCCAACTCTGAAGAGCAAGCTAAGCAAAACCTTGATGTTGCAGAGTAATCCCTTCGGTGAGAAAGCAAAGCTAAGCAGGCACCTGAACGGCACTGTGCAGTGGTCAGGACTCTGCTTTCTCTTCTCCCCACACAAGCTATGAAACAGAAAAGCTCCTGACACACATCAAAAGCCAGATCTTTAGAAAAACAGATCTAGCTTCCCACATACCCATGATGTGTCATCTCCTTAACTCAAGCTATCTTATGTCCATTTTAGGGGGAACACTGCTTTGAAAAATACAGCCCAAGGATGATGTGTCCCAGACACTTGTTCCAGTAAGAATTTAACAAGAACATGTTTCCTACAGAGATGACAACATCAATCTGAAAATGGCACTAACTTAAACAGATCCTTTCTACTGACACCTCTGAAGATCTGAAGCTAGATGTAAGTGCAGTCTCTCAGCCTGAAGTCTAAAGGTTCACAAACTGTGAAAAGCATGCAAAGAAGTAAGTGTTCATGCCATTAAAAGAGACAGACAAATCCAATGACCAGATGTAATGGTTTTAACATTAATATGCTTAAATTGAAAGTGAGAAAGAGACAAGTTAGCATCTAGGAAAACTTTACTACCAGTAAGATTTGTGCTGGAGAAAGACCAGTTTTATATTTCTATTACCAGATTTTCAAGACATCTGAATGTACATGAAATAAGACCTATCCCCACTACAGAAGGTAAATTCATTAACTAAGCCTTCCACACTGTTATTTGGCTATAGCTGGTTTATAGTAATCAGAATGCTTCAAGTGTATCAGAAGAGCACCGTGAGGAAAGTGGCATTATCACTAAGCTGAGCAGCCAGCAATTGACATGGTTCAGCTCCCCCACCTCCCCTGCAGTTTGCTGACACAGCACAGGGAGAGGGGAACAACAACAGAGCCTGGGACAGAACACACACACAGCGGTGACACAGAGCACTTACCAACCCAACAACTGCAACCAGACCCTCCAACTGCACTGAAACCATCCCATTCAGCCCATCCTGGAGCCATCCTGGACCCGACCAGCCCCCTTATGGGGCACGATGACACATGGTAGGGAAAACACCCTTGGCCAGTTCGGCTCCTTGGGGAAATTAATTCTGTCCTACCCAGATCCAGGACAATACTGCCCCCACAATTAGGTCACACATGACCACCCATCTAGTCTCCTCCACACACTCAGAAATTTAATGTTATACACTGAAGTCTTTCTTAGATGGAGAGTGTTAAGGCTGGATTTGTCATCGTAGGTTATCTAGATGTGCATGTTTTTCCTCTACTACAGAAGGTTCCCATAAGTATGAGACCGTGAGGAAGCACAATGAAATTAATATTTTAACACCAGTACAGGCTAGGCTGTAGGAGCTGACCTGCTGGGAAGCAGCTCTGTGGAAAAAGGTGTGGGAGTCCTGATAGACAACAGGTTAACCGTGAGCCAGTAGTGTGTCCTCGTGGCCAAGAAAGCCCATGGTATCCTGGAGTGAATCAAGAAACGTGGTTCTCCTTCCCCTCTACTCTGCACTGGTGAGGCCTCATCTGGAATACTGCATGCAGTTCTGGGCTCCCCAATTCAAGGACAGGGAGCTACTGGAGAGGGTACAAAAAAAAGAGGGCTACAAAGATAATCTGGGGACTAGAATATTTCTCTTCTGAAGAGAGGCTGAGGGACTTCGGTCTTTTTAGCCTAGAGGAGACTGAGGGGGGATCCTTTCAATACTTATAAATACTTGAGGGGCAGGTGTCAGGAGGATGGAGTCAGTCTTTTTTTCATTAGTACCCAGTGACAGGACAAGAGGTAATGGGCACAAACTTGAATACAGGAAATTACACCTTGACATGAGGAGGAACTTCTTCACTGTGAGGGTGGCAGAGCACTGGAACAGGCTGCCCAGAGAGGTTGTGGTCTCCATCTCTGGAGACATTTCAAAACCTGCCTGAATGCAGTATTGTGCAGCCTGCTCAAGGTGATCCTGCTCTAGCAGGGGGGGTGGGCTAGATGATCTTCAAAGGTCCCTTCCAAGCCCTATCATTCTGTGATCCTGTGTAACGTGTAAGAGTTAAAACCCCTATTATTCAGAAGGGGGGGGAAAAAAATCAGCTTTGTTTTCCAGATTAAGGAAACTACAGATTAAGGGGAAAGGAACGTTTCATCAGCCTCACTCGCTTGTCTTCTACAGCAAGTAGATGACTTAAAGCTTGTTCCGCTACCACTTTCACACCATTAGCACCATCACTACTCAGCCTTTTAAAAAGATCACATTCTGTCAGAAGTGGAAAAAAAAAATTGACAGAAGTTATAGGAAATTCCAAGAACCAAGCTTTTCAGAAATAAAAGGCTGGTTTAAGTTCAAAATTAAATTAGTTTTCTGTATCTCAGTATCTCTGTTCCAATGTACTTGAATGTACTGCTGCATTTTATCTAAGGCAATGCCAAATTTGAAATAGAAGCTTTGGTGAAATCATAATTAATTAACAAATTAAGAATTCCTCATTAGTATTTTTAAGTCTCTGTGCTTTATGCTCAACATACCTAATTAGCTTAGCAAGTTATTCAAAGTTGTTACATGAGCACTTCAGCTCCTCAATGCTTCACTATAGAGTCCTGTGCTCTGTTGGAAAGGCACCACCACCCAACAGCAAGTTCTGTCGCCAGAACTTGAGGGTTTCTGGAGCTTTATCAGAGGAAGTGTTAGAGTAATAGTCCATAAACAATGAAAGAAAAACCTTATTTAAATGCTATGCTCAGGAATTGATGAAAGAGATACCAGCAAGTGATTTTTAACTTCATCTAACCAACTGGTTTATAAACTTCTGCTACTCCAGGAGCTCAAAACAAATTGTACCTGCACCCTTTAAAATAGCAACAGAAAAATAATAGTGTGGAACAGGGGAAAGGACTAGAACAAAACACAACAATGCAATGAATGGTCAGGCATGCACTTTGCAAAGCAACTGCGCGTTAAGTACTTGAAACACCAACTCTCACATCAAGCTACTAATTCCTTCAGCTGAGCTTAAGAAGTTTTCTAAAATACCTACACACATCCTTAACATTTTGAAGACTGTAGTTTTGCAAGCCGTTGTAGTTTTGCTTGGTGGGGTTCTGGTGGAGGAGTCGGGGGGGCTGCAGGGGTGGCTTCTGCAAGAAGCAGCTAGAAGCTTCCCCGAGGCCGGACAGAATAAATACCAGCTGGGTTCAAGGCCAGACCCACCACCGACCAAGGCTGAGCCCATCAGCGATGGTCACAGCGCCTCTGGGAATCACATTTAGGAGAAAACAAAATGCAAGCAGCAACTTTTTGCCACCAGAGAAGGGAGTGAGAAGATGTAAGAAACTGTTCAGACACCAAGGTCAGTGAAGAAGGGGAGGGGTGAAGGCACTGCAGGCTCTGGAGAGACTCCCTTACAGCCGGGGAAAAAGACCGTGGTGGAGCAGGTTGTCACCTGTGTGACCTGTCCTAGGGAACCTGCTTGGGCAGGGGGGGTGGACACAATGATCTCTGGAGGTCCCTTCCAACTCCTACAGTTCTGTGGATCTGTAAATCCCCCTGCAGCCCCTGGAGAGACCCTACACTGAAGCAGGTGGAGACACATGGAAGATGCTGTGACTTGCATTACAGCAAGCTCCTGGCAGGACCTGCAGCCCATGAAGAGAGAGGCCCATAATGGAGCAGGTTTGCTGGGGGGACTTGTGACTCTGTGGGGGACCATGCTGGAGTAGTCTGGGCCTGAGAAACTGAGAGATATTCTATAATTATGACTTCACCCCATAGCAGTGACCCCATGCTGGGGCAGCTGGTGAAGAGCTGAAGCCCTGTGGGAAAGGGCTCACACTGTAGAAGTTCATGGAGGATGGTTTCCCATGGGTGGAACCTCACGCTGAACAGGTAAAGAGTGTGAGGAATNAGAAACCCCCATTCCCAATCCCCACCCCTCACCCTCTCCCCCCATGCCACCTGAGGACGGGAAGGAAGGGAGAGAAATCTTAAAGTCTGCTAAAGAGGGAGAGGTGAGGGGAGGTGTTTTTTGGTTGTACTTCTCATTATCTGACTCCGGTTTCACTGTGTGTGTATAATAAGTTAGATGGTTTTTTTCCTATTCCAGGTTGAGGCTGTGTTCCCCAGGATGTTCACTGCGGAATGATCTCTCCCTGTCATTATTTCAACTCCTAAGCCTCTCAATATATATTTTCTCCTCTGCCCAGCTGAAAAGGGGGGTGACAGTGTGACTTTGGCGAGCATCTGGCCTCCAGACAGGGTCAAAACACCACACAAGCCTAAATTACGGGTAATATTAAATATGAAGTAGTTCAAGTTAAAATATATTGATCAAGTGAATTGCTCATGTGAACTGAAGCTATTCAATTCAACTGCAAACAAAACATACAGAAACACAGCTAAGATCTTATACACATCAACAACGCATTGCTCTGACATTTACTAACTGCAGTTTTACCACATGAAATGTTATTCCCCCCTTAAAGGAATCTACTGCCTTACATACCCTCCCCACAGGCCAGTATTTGTTGCTGTTGGTTATGTGTTAAATAATCTTCACATACCAGTTGTGAACCATCAGCTTCTGTACAGCCAGTAGTGCATTATAACGAACTTGTTGGTCTTCGTGATGCATGTGGTTCATTACCAGCTGTTTACCACCAAGTTGTTCAATCACTCTGAAAGAGAAGGGATTTTCTTTTTTTTACATTACTTCAGCTCTCCAGTAGCTCTCCTATGTAACCCCTTCCATGTTCAAGGCATTATGAGGTCAAGCGCATATCACATAGTAATGACTTTATTTATTACCCAGCATATCATCTGACACGTTAAAAATACAGATCTCATACTACCTAATGAATTATTTATAGGAATTCACAACACATCAGACAACTCTGTTTGCTACCCACTACCTACTTCCATAAATTTTTAAATAAACAACAATCAAGGAAGAAGCCCTTTATCCAGATGACTCTCTACATGCAGTGTTTTGGTCTGACATTACAAAGAAAGCTTGGAGAGAATTTGCAAGGAATATGTAACCTGATTACTTACTGACTTGCATATATTTTTTTACATCAGTTCTCTCATGGGTCACTGAGTAATTAAACATAATATCCCCTGAAGAGGCTACTGTTTGGATTATACTGGATTTGGATTATGCAAGCTTAGAATGGCAGGATAGCATCAGGTTGTCTGCTTTTACTACTGTTCTTTTCGTGGCCAAATTAACGTGTTGCTGCTGCAAAACACATTTTAGTAAACAGAAGAACAGGTATAAAGGCATAACACAAAGATGAAAAAGAGAATTTCCCATTGCATTTTACAACTCAGTCAAAACCATGCTGGAGAACACAGGGAATATTGTTTTCCAACAATATTAAAATATTTAAAGATATTTCATACAACAGGAATGCATTTACAAAAGTGTGATTGTTTTGAGCTGGGAAATCCTTGCCAAGAATTCAAGAAATTATTAGCAATGTAACTGATCAGAAAAACCCCACAAGCACTTTTATGTCTGCCTTATATGCTTCAGTTTTTAAACATGTGTTAAATACAAAACCACTGCACACAAGGACAAGATTATGAAACACAAACAAGAACTTTTTGCCTCACTGCAGACTGACAAACACTGAATTTTCAGGAATTGAAAAGAGGTAAAAAAGGTGTTAAACTTCAATGGCCTTTTTATGCCAGGAGCATGCAAAAATCAAAATGAAAAGTTTAAATCCTATAATCACAATCAGTAATAAGAGTATTTCAGATGACAGTATATCAGTGAAATTTTGGCTGATAATATGAAAAGTCAGAGAACAGTGTTACCATTCTTGCGTAACACTGCCTACGGGTACACATCACTCCCCAGCTATGTGTTTCAGACCAAGAGGTAAGCAACTGTGAGAAAGTTCACAGTGAATGCCATTCCTTCAAGTTCCAAAACACTACTTTTAGTTCCATTTTCCCTCTTCTGAACATCTTCTTACTTTACAGCAGCAACAGAGCCCAGTGGGCCAGTTACAGTACATGTATATCATCTGCAGGGACCATTGCCCATAATAATAGTGGCAATTCAAACAAGTTTCTGGATGCTGAAAAGCCAGATTTTAACATGACCCATTTAAAGGGAAAAAGAAGAAACAGGACATTAAGTGAAAGCAGCTTTGACTGTTACAGAAAAAAAAATAAATATCCACACCAAATATTTAAGAACAGACCATAATGAAAAAGGGAACGTAATTAAGCTGTTTCTGAATCATGAGCTAAGAAGGGAATAGCTCTAGGTGTCAATCTCTTGCACGTGCAAAACATAAAATGCATGTTCATGGCATTCAGGTGACTGAAAGTGTTGATCTTACACAGCAGTAACACTTGGGCCACACAGAAGGCTGATCTTTAATCTGCATTTATTTTCAGTGACAGCAAACTCCAATGCTGGACTTTATTTCTCCTATTATATTGCCAGAAAAATGCACATTGGTGAGCCTTATTAGAAGCCCACAGTGCTACTGCCTTAAGAATTTAGTCCACAATCTGTACCCTTAAAGGCAAGTTTAAATTAAGCTGACATTAAAGAATAACCAAGCAAAAAGTGTAGTATTTAGATTAACAAACATTTTATTTTGTCAAAGGGAGAGATTAACCGAGTTGTAACTAGGTCTCTACCGTGCACAGCAGGTAAACTACGTAAGTTTGAGGCTCTGCAACCTTCAAAGGATGAAGGACAACCCAGTTAAGAGTTAAATATAAATACTTAAAAGAAGCAAAAATATTCACACATTCGAATTCTAAACCAACAAATAGCGTATGTTCTCAAAGTGAGTCATACAATGAGAGTGACATGCCACTCAGACATGGGAGCAGTAAACAGCTATTGTATCAAACAACTTCATGGTAAAAAATGGACTATTATTACATGGGAAGTGACACACAGCCCTTCTGTATTTTAAGCTTTTGGTCCTAGAAATGCTTAAGTTTTTCTTGCTAAGTATACACTGGATTTCAAAGGGAATGCTTTAAAAGGAAGAGAGAGGCGTTTTAGTTTGTCTGTCTTACAGAAAGCTAAATAGACCAAGCCCATAAGCAGAAAGCAGCTAAAAACTATAATTTGATATAAGAACGTGGGTTAAAATAGTATCTCAGACACTTATTTGCTGATGACCGCTCCTTTTGAAGGCTAATGCTCTTCAAAATAGGATTAACAGCCTGGGAGCTGAACAGAGCTGGGGTCTCACCAGCAGTACGTTTTTCTAACTATAGAGAGAGATACAGGTCCTATTTATCCACTCATCCATCCATCTCCACAGCTTTGGTCCTGCAGCTGCACGGCCATACTAGCACCAGCATTATGCCGTGTCTGGGTAGATGTGCACAAGCTTTCTCCCAGATTACAGCAAGTGCCTAAATAAAATCATTTCAGAAAAAGGGCAGATCAAAGCAGGAGCAACCACTATTAGTCCTTCAGCCTTCCCACTTGCAAGCAGCAGCATGAGTTTCCACCTTACTGGAGAGCATCTCTGCCTCTCCTCCAAACACCAGTTGCCCTAAGTCTCTTTTGGAAGACTCAGGAGATAAGTAGCAAATCCACAGCACTGCTCAGTACAAGTGGTACACACTGAGCATTTCTAGGTTCACTAAGAAAGGTCAGAAAACAGTTTGTTAACAATCAGTTAATTAACAAATCTAAAAATATCTGCAGTTCAGGTTGTTTACAAGACTACGAGAGCTGAGAGCGTTTAGAGTGAACAAATCTTCCTAGTTTCTGTCTGTTGCCTGTATTCTACTACTGGTAAGGTAGCAGCCTGCTCAAGAAGCATTCATAAAATTCCCAGAAAGCCTAGAAGACTATTCTTATCTTTCTCATTAAACCCTAAGCAAAAACCAGAAACATATGACTTCTCTGCTACAAAAATTCCCACATGCCCCTTTGGGTGACTGACGAGCATGATTCCTGCATAGAACAAAGGCCCCTTTCTGCTTCAGCAATTATTCAGCAAACAAACATCTTTGCTCACAGGCTTGTAAAACAAAACAAAGCAAGAAAACATAGCAATGTCTGTCTATTTTTATAGGAATTCAGGTTTAAAATGAACATTAACACTTTTACCAAAACATGTATTTGTATAGCTAAAACATGCTAAAATAGAAGAGCAATAACTGAATCTGTGCTAACATCGCTGAAATGACAATAGCAACTGTGTGAGAAAAGCCTTAACCCAGTAGTCTTAAGTTACAAAACAGACTTAACCATTGTTGAAATAGTACACCTCTACTGTAAGTCCAATAATTATAATCCAATAGTCGTAACAGAGGGTAAAAATTATTTGTTGATTAAATTCTTATTAGTTCTTCTAAATTCTTCTGGCATGTGTTTTCTGCTTTAGGCCCAAAATCTGTTCAAGACTTCTTTAGACATAGGCTCCCTTCACTGTTAAGAGACACTGAAATACACTAAGTCAAAGATCTAGCTTGCATCTCCTCATCAGATCTAGTTTGTTTTCTCACCAACCCAGTGAATTAAACTTATGCATAACCTGCCATCCCTATGTAGCATATTTTAATATAAATAAGCAAAAAAAGCCAGAGGCAAACCAGATACTCTAGCTGGTCTCTTGAGTAACAGCACGTTGGCATTTTTCTTACCGTTTCCCACGTGGATAGTGTCGTACATATTCTCCCACGTCATGAGCAGCTACAGCCAGCACTTGTGGGTCATCAGAAACCTCCAGAAGTTTTGTCAGGATTCTAGGAAACGATTTGAAACAGTCAAGTCCCAGGTACTGGTTTGTGTGTTTGGCTTTTTTCTGTTGTTTGGTTGGTTCGAGTTATTTTTTAAAAATAAAATCAAAAAACTAGTAACTTGAATTACCAAAGCCTGTAACCATAAAAATGTTTCACAAGTTAGTCAAATAGCAAACCCAGAATAGCTTTGTAGTTTGTGCTTAAAACAATGATCCTGCCCCAATTAACAGAATTATTAAGGGCATTCACTAGAGTGAGTTTAGTGAGCCGTATCTATAAATACCTATAAACCAAGGCTTACAAATGCCTCCTTTCTTTATACACTGGCTTCAAGACCTGTCCTAACCAAGCCTACCAATAGACTGAGACAGGAGTGGGACAGAGCACAAAGCCTACACAAGGCCAACAGACGCTTCTGCTCCTGTTGTACAGTAGAGCCCGGTGATGCTTGCATGCTGTTGCCAGTTCCTGCACTCAGGATCCTGCACTGTGGATTTGGCAAGCAGTAAGACTGCATGGCTCATGATGTGTCAAGGTGGGATACAACAGGCCTGGTATCCATCAGCCTGTCCACAACACTATTCCTCACCTTACAACAGTAGCTTTGCTCAATGCAGCACAGAAGTACAGGAGGGGCCGAACACTAATATATAGAGTCATTTAAAAATTACAGAGCACACTAGCAGTTGAGAACAAAGCAGCATACTGAGTTGTTTGGTCTATGTACCTGAACTCTCAGTGCAAGAACTTCAACTTAATCTCAAAAACATCACCTTGTTCAGTCAACTGTGCTGGTCTAAAAAGCAGCTTAATCCCAACTCAAAGACAGAGATGATGAAAGCTGTGCTTTGCAATTGACTCCAATTTTACGTATTAATTGTTTTGTTACCATGAGCAGAAAGTTGTAAGAATTAGAAAACAGTTTCTCAACTCTTAATAACATCTGCATTTTTTAATTAATTAATCAGTTTCAGTGGAAAACAGCTACCAGTAACACTGTTCTCTAGTCCATAAGAGGGGAGTGAAGGATATGAAGATGTGAAGGTTAGGCACTAACAGTACATTTAAAAAGATAAAACATACAGATCACTGGAGAATTAGCTTCATCTACACTTAGTGAGATGACAAATGTGCTCTAATCACAGAACGTTAGTAACAAGTTAAAATAAGTAGGTTAAAAATTCAATTGGAATTTAAAAGAAGAACATTCTGGTAAAATTAAATTGGCACAGCCACTACCTCCCCTGAGGCAAGAAAGTGAAAGAAACAGCACTTTTTGTTTTAAAAGAACTCCTAATTTGGACAGGAAATAGGAGCAGAAACTTGGAACCAATAACACCAGTCAGAAGACACTGAAAATCCACCCATACAAGACTGCTGAATGAAATGCTGGCATCGTGTAAGTAATCAGCAATGGCAGGAGGCACAGGTTTAACAGAAAACTGAAGTATATTAGGGTTAGAAAACAATTAAGTTGGCAGATAATGGGAAATAAAATTATGTGGCCCGAAGCAGTAAAGGACTGTCTGCCAAATGCCTTGCAATGGAAAAGAGAAGTTTTAAGGTGCAAGAATCTTTACAGTATTTTGGAGAGGGAGTGTCTGGGATTGTTTGGGATGGGTTTTTTTGTGGGGGAGTGGTGGTGGTGATGTTTGGTTTTGGTGTGGGGTTTTTTCTTTGGTTGGGGTTTGGGGTTTTATTGTTGCTGTTGGGTTTTTTTAATGGAACTATTTTAGATCACTGACTTTGCTAGGACAATTTACTCTGTTTGTGCTGCCACAGTCTCAGAACCAGAAAAGATGAATACAGAATAACACTGCAATTGCAACAGGAAATACTAAGCTTTGACACCAACTTCATGATTGTTAAATTAAGTTAATGTTAAAAATTTAATATTTTTAAGTCTACAATCCTACATATTCAGCAATATGCCCTCAGGGAGGAATTTAATCAGACTTATTTTGGCTAGGTTTCAGGGCAGACTGAAATGCACATAAAGCTCAGGCTCAGCTTGCTCTTGCCCTGCCTTCTAACATCTCACACACTCCCGTCCACCTCCTGATTCCTGTCAGGTCTGGCACTTATTAGCAAATACCAAACAGGAAGAACATCACACATTATCCGTTAATGACAATGCAGTTAAACAACTGAGAGCTCCCACAGGCTATTTAATACCTAGACATCTTTTGAGTCCATACTTTCAGCAACCAGCAAATAAGTCCTAGACTCCAAGAGAAAGATGAACTTCAGTTTCACTTCATCTAACAATCTACATATACCAATCCCAATACAAAATAGACAGGCTGCAATTTAATGCAGCAGATTTTCCATGGAACAGTACCATAACATTCAACCCACAAGAATTCCAGAAAGGACTTGATTACTCACATCAATACCACAAAACTAAGACTAAGATATGGTAAAAACATTTTTAATAACACCAATTAGTATAGCTGTTTTTCCAGTGAAAGCATTAAGAGTGTCAGTGACACAGATTTGCACAGAAGTTAAGCTAGACTTATTCCATGTAACATCATCATCAATACATTTTGACCAGGAAAAGCAAATAACTCTGCTTTTGAAAAAAAACCAGACCATACAGGAGTAAGGACCATACATTCTAAAAACTGCAAGATGGTCTGGCTTGCTTTGATTCTAGACATTATTACATGTTGAAACTGAACCTGTATCTAATACAGGTTTTACGTTAAACACAGAAAATATTAAGGAACTATGTGATTCAAAGATTGAAAACTTACTTGAGTAGCTCGTAATTCTTCTCGTTTAGTCTTACAGCATTCTCCCGCCAAAACTTCTCAGACTTGTGTACAGGGCTCCACTCCAGCCTTCCTGACTTGAGCTCAGAACTGTACTCATCAAATGAGCTGCAACAAGAAACACCTAACTGTACTTATCAAATGAGCTGCAACATGATAAAGTCCTAACTACGCTTCTGTGAATAGGGTTTGAACCACGACAAGCCTCTCCCCTAGCAAGGCAGAACTGGAGCACACCTTGCTATGACACATGTGGAAGTCAGCTCTGTACAGAGTATGACAATTTTTCCCTGTCTCCAAGTTCAACACTAAAAATAAGGAAAGGCATGAAGGGCAAGAAAAGAATTTCCTTTCAAACAGTCTTCCATTCACCCCAAAACACAATTCCTGAAGGGGGGGCAGGGGGAGGGATGAAAAGAGAGAAGGGGAAAAGCCAAACCACACAACCACAACAATTGGGAATTTAATTGGCTATTTTGCCTGTTTTCTAGATTCTAAAATCCCCAACAAAGAATCTCAGACCTTGCCTTTCATCCAATTAAACTTCTGACACAAGCTACAACATGCAGTTCAATGTAGGAACAAGAGAATTAGATAAGCACTAGCAAAAACCAGACAGCAAAATGTAATTCTAATCAGGTTGTTTTCACCTTAGACTGCAACTCCTGTAAGATCCCTCTGGAATCCTTTAACTAAGTTACAAAGATCACATATCCAAAAGTGATCATTTATTTTCTATTCAGCCTGTCAATACTCAATTAGAATAGGAAAGTTCTATATGCAATCAGTATCTCCATATGCTCTACCTTATCAACCAGCATTTATCATAATTCTGTTCACTGTTTAGCCTTAAAATGAAAAAAAAAAGTTCATAAAATGGTCATATAATTGCTTTTTTTTTAAATTTCACATAATAAAGCATACCTAAGGTCTTGCACACTCTCACCAAGCTTGTCCAATAGAAATTTGATATCTTCACTTATGTCTTCATCATCATATTTCTGCTGATCCAAATTCTCTAGCTGCTTTAAAACTTTACACTGAATCATGGCAAGAGCGTATTCTTGGCGAGTCTCTCTCTCAGTAGATTTCTCTAACAAATTCTAGGGAAGTAAAAATTCATTTATTTGTTTTGGTTTAAGAACAGTCTACTTTGAAACAAAGTGATTTTTTAAATAAATTCCTACTAAATTAAAAAGTGCTGATAAGTGAGAGAATTGACCACTTCCTTAAGTAATTTCTCCAAAGGAGTAAAGTATAAGCCTATCACACAGTGGCTGCTTGACACCAACAATTAGTAACATTAATTGCCTAGGCCTGACCTTGCTACACAAGAGTATTCATATCTGTCACTACAGCAGACAAAGGACCTTAAAAGATTTTGTTATGCAAAATGCAAGTAATGCAACCATATTAGATTCAGTATTAGTAAGCAATTTACCTGCTTTGATCATTTTCCACAAGAAATCAGACTGACTACAAAAGTTATTCAAAGGAGGACAGGCTTATATGCCAAATTTCAGAGTCTCTGCCATAAACAACTACTATCTGGGATTATCATTTTAGCTTTCTGTGCAGCAATGGCATAAAGCAAGTGTCTTTAAAAAAACCCACAAAAAAAAAAATCCCTGAAGTCATCTTTCCAACTCAAGAGTTACCATCTGGATTAGACGAGCTTCTTTTGAATTTGGGAATATTCCAACTAGACATTTTTTATTCAAACAGAAGCTTGTTGTCAAGACTGGAATTACAAGCACATAGTGTAATAGTCAAGTTCCAATGTCATTTCTTCATTACATTTCTACTCAATTTAATCAGCTTCTAACCACCTGCACTTTTTGATAAAGCTGTGAAAACATGAATTCCATACAAAAGACAAAGTCCTTAACAAACAGAACATGTGTTGATATAAATAAGCCTTAACATGTACAAGAAATAAGCAATGAAACCATATAGACTGAATTTGACTGCAGCCCTCGTGCCACAGGACAATTACATTTAAGGTTTCTAAGACATCTGATATCATATTAGTTAGTAAGGCAGAACACTGCAAATACGTGTTAAAACTTGCATACTAAAAGTCATATTACTGCTTTTAATGGCCACAATTAGCTTTAATGTGCTTTAAAATGTTTCTATTTCTGTAACAGCCCTGAGAAGTAAGAGGCAATTTACAGAAAATAATGCTAAATTACTTATAGTTAAAAGTGCTAAAGAAAGCAAAAGAACAAATAATGAATCTCAGAAGACAAAATTCAGCAAGTTCAAGGAGCATACAGAGTTCCCAAAGAACTCCTGGCTATGTGAATTACAGGCAAATGTAGAACCTACTCCAAGTTATATTACCCATCTCATACCCTGATGAGATATTCAAGCTTTTTATAGTGAAAATGAAAGGACAAATTAGAAAAGTACAAACAGAACACATGACTAAACAGAATGGATCAGTAAACCACTCAGTGATAAGTCTTAAGGCACAAAGTTAATTACAGGTAGGAAACAGACATAAAACACACTAAGAATAAAGAGGAAAAAACATTTTAATAGGTAAGGAGAGAAAATAGTTGATTCAAAATAAACAGAAGTACCCAACTCACAGTTTCTCATCTAATTTCTATTCTGTAATTTCCTGGCTGTCAGTTTATAACTTCATTTTCATGCCAATACTAGCTTTTAACATTGGAAAAAAAAACAGCTATGTTTTTCCCCAAAGCCTGTAACAGAACCGTCTTATTCTTTCTACACTTTTATTTATTAAAAGACCTTGGGTTCATTGTCACGTCTTCTTGCAAAACACACTAAATCTAAGAATTTATTTTGTTTACTTTTTATGACCTTGGAATTGGATGAAATTGAATACAAAACTGCTGAGCCCCCAAACTCTCACCCCAAGCTGTCTTACTATACGCCCCCATTGAATCCTAACATTAAGATCCTAAAGAATACTCAAACATCTACAGACTTCTACACAGTAAGAAGAGCCCCTATTAAATACCTTCTACCACTGACCTCCTTCAGCAGGATATGTACCTTATTATTATCATCTACCTTACTCAGAAAACAAAGCTTCAAGATCTACATGTCCTACTCAG
The DNA here is from genome assembly GCA_013400835.1 of Zapornia atra. Classification (NCBI taxonomy): domain Eukaryota; kingdom Metazoa; phylum Chordata; class Aves; order Gruiformes; family Rallidae; genus Zapornia; species Zapornia atra. Next base: position 142,290 of record VZTU01009132.1, read on the forward strand.
GACATAAATCCTGTTTTAAGACAGAATTACAAGTTATTACAGAACTCCTCTACTTGCACACAAGACACTTGGCAAGCATGCACATAAAACTATCTGCACATACACTGACACAAACTGGTGCTCACAATGAAAACATCAGGCCTAGGTGCTCCTTCCAAGTTACCTTAAATAGGACAAGCAAATTTTCAGCTAACAGACACAGTAAGTCAACTAACTACTCTTACATAGATATCCATCTTCGTCTTGACAGAGCCAACTAGAAAATCCTTTCAGACTAGTAGATAAAAATAACTTCTAAGTCAGTCAGTTGGATAGCTATATGTTTACAGGGTGGTTTTTTTTTTTAATTAAAGCTTCATAAAGCAAAGTTCATCATGTATTAGTAACTCCACTGTTTTACACTACTACCAATAGAAAAAACCCTCTTAAACTGAGGAAGGGAAATCCCTAGTGCCCATGTTAGTATAAGGGTTTTCAGTTTAACTTCTATTAAGACAACATTGAATGGTAGATGTTTATTACCTGTAACAGCATGTATATTACCTGTAGCAAAACACAGCTCTCAGAGAGAGAGAGGAGCAGTGCTACTGCAGGCAGCAGGCACCTACCCGAAAGGCTGCGAGGATGATCCTGGTTACTTTCTCTTTGACAGACTCCTGAAGAATGTCCGACAGGACGGGGACAATGTTATACCGGCGGAGGTATTCACACATCTGGGGGCTAAAGGCCAGCAGCCACACACAGAAAATCATCTGGTACTGGAGCTGGAAGCCACACTTGTTGCTCAGGACCCCCATGATACTGAAAAATTAACAGAGCATACATCTGATTTGTAAATAACAGCTGCACAGATTGTACTGCTGTACCCTGAAACATTAGGAGAAATGGTTAGCAGGAACTTATTGGGAAGTGCTGCTCCAGATGGGTATACAACACACACTTCACAGTATCCTGTACCAGTATTTATCTTTGTACAAGCAGCTTGTGCAGAAAAACATCTTTTAAAGATCTAGCTATTTCCTCCTTAGCCTTACAGCTATAAAGCAGTTTTTCCCATATGAACTAATGTGGTACTGTATCCATCTTCAGGTTCACCAAGACTATTTTTTTCTAGTGGCATGTTTAGAGCATGACTTGTCATTCTAGGAGAAACAGAAACACATACCTACTCCTTCAGAGCTGAGAGGGAAGCATAAACAGACAGAACAAAATCTACACAAATGGAACTTGTTTCCTTGATTCTCTCTCCACAGGAGTGCCCAAACTAAGCTGAAGCAGTCATTTAACAAGTGAGTTCTCATGAAACAGCTTATAGATATCACATCACAGATACACAAATCACCACTAGAGAAGTAGTAGTATCACAAGGTCTCAAAGAAATTACATAGATACTTTGTTCAACTTGTAACAAGTTCATTCAGGAAAAAAAACCCAAACCCTAGCCCAGTTTTAAAGCAAAAAAGCAAAAAATGAAAAACCAGAAAATAAATCAAACTACTTTCAAGATCACTGCTATCAAAACAAAGAAATTCAAACTTGCTGAAGCACAAGCTTATGGTAATAGCCTCAGTAGTTTGTTAAACAGCTTCCTTGATGAAAATGTTTGTTTCAATACTGTCACCTTGACACACACATACATCTTGAATTCTCAATTCACTGGCAACTCGGATTTTTTTCCATTTCAGAGTACAAGGTTATTTTTTTCTTAAAGTGCAAAGTGTACAGCCACCATCCCCAATAGAGGCATGCATGGCTGAGCATTATTATACACAGGCATTTTTTAAATATGAGTGACAACATCCTAGCTTCATGCAGAACTATTTATGAAGAGAATCTGGATAAAAGAATGACCTACTTGAAGCCATGTGTGAAAAAAAAGTTGAGCTTAGCTCTAGAACGTTTCTCCCTTCTCTATTTTCAGACTGAACAATTCCAAACTGAAAAGACAAGGAAGATTGGCAGAAACTCATTTTGTTAGTCCTTGTTCTATTAAGTGAAAAACAGCATCTTCAGCTGCAGACAGCTGTATTTCCCTTCAGGTATTTATTTAAACAGTTCTTCATGAAAAGTAAAGCAGCGTTAAAGCCTCAACACTGGTACCTGTATCTGCAAGTTCAGTTTGCCTGTTTGACTGCATTACTGTTTGAAAACAAATAGGCTTTGCATTCGAACAGAGCAGCTGTCTTTTGCAAGAGAGTTCTATTCCAAAAGAGGTCACTGGGGAACGCGTCATTGTAAGTGCAAGTATATCCATATAAATTGAAATAAATGCTCACCAATTTACTCCATCTGCTTCTACCCACGCAAAGCGATATTCATTGACCCTGAGCATCAGCTGCAGACATCCAGCAACACACTGTACATACTGGGAGCTCTGAGTGAAGAGAAGAACACATCACTTCTCACAAGAACAGTTACACAGTTTAAAGTGCTAAAGTTCAGTCTTCCAAACTAGGCTTTACTAGTTTTTACTGGCATACTTCAACACGTCTATTTCTTCATCAACACTCCTGAGTTAGACCGACTCACCCTTAGAAAGCTTTATGTCTCCCTTTAAAAAAAAAAAAAAGACAACCTCACAACAAAGAGTGGGAAGCAAAATATACATGGATTAGAGGTTTGAATAGGAGTTATGCAAGTGATACCATTTTACATTACCCTAACAGATATTTTTTTATAGCCCATGCGAACATGCATCATGAATGAAGGCTGTCTTCTGGTTGGTTAGAGTGCCAGAGCCCTTTGATGCACAGAGTCAACTCTTATGCTATTAAGCGAACCCTGGGGAAATAAACCAGCAACCCAGTTACTGAGCCTGCAGATGTTTGCTGCAGGCCACTATAGGAAACGGATTCCCAGGCTCAAGTTCTTCCCATTCCCATTCTCCAACTCAAACCAGCAGTAGTGTCATTAAAGTTGCATATTTTCCTACACATGTGGCACACAATAAGTGCCATGCTTATCATAATGAGATGTATATTTATACAAAAAATGCCATTAGAAAGACGTATATGCAGAATCATCCTCAAAAGTTTAACTTTGCTTTTTTTTTTCCCTTTTCATTAAAAGCTTAGCACAGTTACTGTGCTATGAAAGGAATAATAAGACTAAAACTTTCTCATTAGGAAAAAGCTGAAAGATACACCACTCAATTCTATTTTCATTCAGCTTCCTATATGACCAGGCACAAATACAAAATCATTCCAGAGCTTTTAATCTCTACAAGCACGTATTTCATGTGTTACTGCTCAGACAAGAAGCTGCAGTTCAAAAAGGGGTTTGGGTCAACTGTTGCCTCTCCCACTACAGCCGCAGAAAAGTCCCCAAGGTACCAACACAGAGATGGCTTGCCCCTGCCCCCGCCCCTTTTGCTCAATCTCTGGCATTACCTTTACTAGTACTCGGATGTGTTGCTGATAAGGTGTCAGTGAGGTTTTGTAAGGGTTTTGGGGTTGGTTTGTTTGGGTTTTTTTCCACTACAAGCCTTTTTCTAAGTGCCTTAAAGTCTCATGGTAGATCACTTACATAATGCAAGGTCAAACCTTTCAAAGATTTAAAGGAAAAGTCAGGCAATCCCATATGAAGAGAAAAAAGCCAATAAACAGAATTTAAAATAAAGATTTAATTAATCTGTCTCGCTCATCAGAGATCAAGACCTTGATGTAAAAACTGAGTCTGAACATCTAGGCCCTAATCATCATGCAGAACATTCATTTCCTTGGGTAGGTATTTACACTCACACTCCACACAAACAAACCAGCTATACACACAGATAGGCAGCCCTCCTGCTCCAAATAATGTATTGACTTATCCAGAGGTGTCACCAACCTGTGTACTACTGAACTTAGAATTTTCCTTCTAAAGACTGTCATACAAACTTTCTCTTCCCACACTATTATGACTGGAATTTCATAAGAAATCCCAGCCTTCATTTCCTGTGTAAAATGCTACAACTGCATCGCTAATTTACACTGAAATAAATTAGTTAGGACTGGCTTGGAAATCCTGCACAAGCTACATCTGAAATCAGAACACTACCAAGGCCAAGACAATACTTAACTAAACTATCCTAGAACATATTTGGACTATCAGTTCTGCTGCTTTGGGACCCTACAGTGGCACAGTACGTCCATGCAGTGCTACAGGACAATGAATACAGATTCCTAAGCACATCAGAGGAGCTCACAGCTCCATCACTAGCAACGTTGCATGCTGTAGGACTATTTACTCTTAATATGACCAAGGGCTGACAACATCTACCTGTATGGTACACAGAACTGCATATGAAATACTAAAATACTTCCATTTCTATACTCAAACCATAATTTTACCCCCTAACCATGGTCAAGAATAACAGTCATTCCTCCTCTATTTTAAACCCCAGTCAGGTGGTAATTTAATAGGATTTTCTCTACTGGAAGCTAACACTTTAAAGCAGTGACAACATTTAGAAGAAAAAAAAATTTCAGGTCCACATTTAGGTCTTCTGAAAAACTGCAAACACTTTCAAGGTTGCTGAATTCTACTCCACATTCGAAAGCTACAATGAACCACCTCATTGTGCCACAACAAAACAGAAAATCCAGTTAAAATGATCACTTGGATTTGCTATACTGCTGCAGTTCATCTCCAAGCTCAACAGTCATTATAGCTACATAAAATTCAATATAAATACTGATGTGTAAAGGAGAGTCTGTTTTCCCCTGAATTCAAACTATTCAAATATGAAAAGCTTACAGCTTTCAAAGCACTCCTGTAACTTCATATTACAGAGGCTGAGGGGCAATGTTAGCTTTACTATCTGACATGCCCTTTTCTAGGTTCTTGTTGCAGTTTTGCATGGCTGGGTTCTGGTGGAGAAGGGGGGCTGCAGGGGTGGCTTCCGCAAGAAGCAGCCAGAAGCTCTCTGCAGGCTCCAGAGAGCAAACACCAGCTGGCTCAAGGCCAGAGTCTGTGCTGACCAAGGCCAAGCCCATCAACGATGGTCACAGGACCTCTGGGAATCACATTCAGGAGAAGAAAAAACAAATTTGCTAGCAGGCACATTTTGCCACCAGAGAAGGGAGTGAGAATATATGAGAAACCATGCAGACACCAAGGCCAGGGAAGAAGGGGGCTGGGGAGGGGGCGGGGAGAAGGAGGGGAGATGAGGTACTCCAGCTGCCAGAGAGAGAGATTCCCCTGCAGCCTGTGGAGAAGACCATGGTGAAGCAGGCTGTCCCCCTGCAGCCCATGGATGATGATGGGGAGCAGAGATCCAATCTACAGCCCGTAGACAACCCCACACTGGAGTGGATAGAAACACCTGACGGATGCTGTGACCCATATGAAGCCTGCGTTGCAGCACGTTTCTGGCAGCAAAACCTGCAGCCTGTGGAGAGACCAACCAACCCATGCCAGAGCTGGTTTCCTGAGGGACTTGTGAATAGTCCCTCAGGAAATAGTCTGGGCCCAAAGGTCAGCATCCCATGGAAGGGACCTACGCTGAGGCAACTGATGAGGAGCTGACACCCTGACAGAAAGGACTCACATAGAAAGGTCTCAGAGATGTTTGTGGACGACTGTCTCCCATGGGTGGAACCCCATGCTGGCGCAGGGGAACAGTGTGTGGAACGACAGACACACACAGACACCGCCCCCCAGCTAAGAAGGAAAACAGCTTGTGAGGAGCTGACCAAAACCCCATTCCCTGCCACTCCCTGTGTTGCAATGCTGGCGGGGAGGAAGGGAGAGAAATCATGACTGAAGTGAAGTCTGCTGAGAAGGGAGGGGTGGGGAGAGGTGCTTTAAGACCTGACTGCCCTTCTCATTATCCAACTCTGGTGTCACTGGGTGTGTGGTGTAGTGTAATAAATTAGTTTTCTTTCTTTTAATCCATGTTGAGTTCATTTTGCCCATGCCACCAATTGCAGAATGATCTCTCCCTGTCCTTATCTCGACTCCTAAGCCTCTCAGTATAGATTTTCTCCCCTGTCCATCTGAAAAGGGGAGTGATAGAGCAACTTGGGTGGGCATCTAGCCTACAGCCAGGGTCAAACCACCACAGTTCTGCACATCACGAGAGCCAAAAGCTACTTAAGTCTCAGGTTTCCTGTACAAGTCTGACAGTTCAGTGATGAACAGAAAGCACTGTTTTAAGTATTAATCACATTTTTTTAAAGCTAACAAAGAAAATGCTAGATAAACTTACAGTTTTAACAGCCTAAGCCAATTTATAAAGGCACACACTTCCTCTGCCAGCATTTTCTGGGTAATCGCTTTAAAAATACTTTTGTTTCTTGGCGCCATCACCTGGCACTCCGTTGCTGTACAGTTCTGATTCCAGGTACCTTCTATTACTGACACAGCAACAGCTCTGCACCTTAATCCAAGGAGTAGGTATCACCTACTCAAAGCAGCAAACTGACTTCAAAGATACACTCACGTCACTTGTGGAGACTGCTCCTGCTTCCACAGAACTTCCTGTACCACGTAGTTTCTACGAAAAAAAAGTTTAAAATCAGTTGCCCTTTACCCTTCCAGTATAGTTGTTACCATATCTCTTTCAATTCTCTCATTGCTCTAGTCCTAAAAGGACTAAAAGAGTTTATTAGATACTTTTCCTGCTCGACATGTACTGATAATATATTGTATTTATTTCACACACCATGTCTAAACGAATACATTTCAAGCTGATCCCGGGATATTAAGACTTAATTTTATTTATCTAAGCATGGATTTACTCAAGACTTATCCATCTTCATCTTAAAACTCAAAAAACATTCTCTTGAATCTTTCTGAAGGAAAACCCAACTTTAAGATTCTTTTTCCAGGGGAAAAAAACTTTTTAATCAACCCAGTTTGGAAAACTATGAAAAAATACACCGTTATTATTAAGCCTACTGAATGTTTCTCAGCTCTACAGATTCCACTTCTGCTACAATGCTGCCTTAGAGAATGACAAATCACTGAGTTGTGAAAAGGTTTGAAGGAAAAATCTCCAAAAATTCATACAAAGGAGAATGATTCATTTTTGAAGGACAAACCAACAGTAAGCTGTTCATACTGAGCTAATACCATCAGAAATACTGTCTAAATAAGTCAGGATTTATTTAGTGTCAAGAGACAGGACTAAAAGCTTCATCCTACTGTAAACTGGAAAAAAGTTTTGAAATTTACTTCCTGCTGCCATGTGATTTTTCTTCCCAGCAAAAAACCTGAGAAACAAAACAATGCCAAAGACAAAAAAAAGACACCTCATCACATGTTTTCTCAGCGTCCAGAAGAAAATCAATATTAACCAACACAAAAGTCAAAAAGCCTTTTTTTTTTAATTTACATTTCAAGGGCTAGACTAGAAAATAAAGTGGTAAGTTAAAAACTAGGATCTTGAATAAAGAATATTTATTTTAAAATTACAATGTAAAAATGAAAAAGATTCCTTTTGTGCATCTCAGTCTTGAAAAAAAAATTCTGAAGTCACTGTAATGTGTAAAAAAAAAATCCCACCCAAAAAACATGTAGCTTTTTACCTGTGAACTGAGCTGAGTTTTAATCCAGTTGAAATAGTAATTCAAATCACTGCCTTCCATGAGTTCCCTCCCCCACGCAGCCAGTTTGGCAATAATTCTTGCTGCCTGTAAAAGAGTGCAATGAACAGACTTTTGAAAACACAGAAATCTCAGGATTCAGTGACAAGTCCTATAAGCTCTGGAAACCACATTTAAGTAAAAGATGGCACCTTACAGATACCTGCTTAGAAAATAGGTAGAGTGACTTTTCATGCCTAGCAATTTGGTTTCTTCAGCTTTACGCTGCTTTCACTCCCTAGTAGATACTGTATTTTCATGACTTACCAGATACCTGCAGCTGACCAAGTTGGGAGGCAGTAGAAGGAGAGAACTATCGATGGGCTTCTGCTGTAGGACAGCACCACAATCCCATTACAATCAGAAATCCACCAACAGTAAAACACTTCATGGCCTAACACATACATGAGCAGGCTTACTTTAAAGCAAATACAGCCTATGCCAACACAAACGACTGTAACGTATTAGGCTTCTCTATTTAACCTGAAGCAAGAGGGAGATGTTTCAAGCCCAGAAAATGAAAAGGTAAGGGAGAATTCAAGAATGACCTCAAGGAGTCAAAATGTAGTCACGTTAAGAGTTTTCATTAGGCCTACAAAGCAATATACATAACAAACCAGAAGAGTATGTTTCTCTGCCAGCCATTCCAAATTATGTTTGAAGTAACTCGACATTGCAGCCTGCAGCTTAGTTGCAGCAACATTTGAGCTCAGTACATAGATACAAAGAGACACCCTAATCAAGAAAACACAGAGACAGGGGTTCATTTGCCTGCATACAGCTACACGATGCAACAAGGAGAGTATTCTAGGCACCTTTCCACTATACAGCATTCAGATGTGCAGCACGACCGCCACTGATTTCTGCAGGGAACACAAGTGAGAAGCTGGAACAACAACCTCTACACTACACTGAAAATGCATCAAGTCCACTTCTGAATGCAGTCAAGTAGGCCTGTAAAATCCTTTCAGCTTGAAAACACAAGATACTAGATCTTTACCTTATCACGCTCCTGAATTCAAACTGCTACCTAAACAACAGACCATTCACGCCTGAGCACAGATTCACGGAGGGGTAGGGGCTGGAAGGGACCTCTGGAGTACAATTCTTTCCCCCTCCTAAATCAGAACCACCTAGGGCAGATTGCAAAGGATCACATCCAGATGGGTTTTGAGTATCTCCAGAGAATCAGACTCCAAAAACCGCTCTGAGCAGTCTGTCCCAGTGACCCATTACCCTCAGAGTGAAGAAGTTTTTCCTTACAGAGGACAAAAGTTTTCATTTGCCCATGCAGATGCAATGGTGTGGCATCAAAGGTCTTCCAGTGTATTCAGCAAGTAAAAATAACACCCACACCTGAAACATAAAACTGATTGTGTTTGGAAAAAAAAAAAAAAAAGAAAATTACATTGAGTACTAGAAGGCACAAGGAAGTTGGGCCTGCAGAGACTAAGAGCACAAGCTTAGTGTTTTAAAGTGAATTCACATCATGAAGCTCTCTGGGACTTGTGAAGTTATTTGTGCACTTTTGCTGTAGGCAGCTGCATAACATATCTGTGAACAAAGGAATACCAGACAGACATTTCTACACTATGTCCTTTCCATGGTGACTAACTGAATTCACTGCAAGGATCTGAAAAGTATACTTTACCTGTATACTTAAGAAGTCAAGACTGCCTGAGTTTCCTCAGACTGTAGTTTAGCAAGATGGGTCTTAAGCAGCAATACAAAAAAACCCAAACCCAAAACACCACAAAAACCCACAACAAACAAAAAACCCTAAAAACTAAAAAAAAAGGAAAAAATAAATTTAAAAAGCCAAATTAAAACAAGCCTCCAACAGCCTCTTCCCTTCAGCTGCACCAGCCATGCAGCAAAGCAGTCAGATTAAAACCATCAAGCCTGACATTTTTCTTGAAAATAGGCCAGCTTACTGTTCAAGTCACAGCACAGCATGAAACAGCTACACCAGCCACAGCAAAGGGCAAACGTGACCTTCCTGAATTCCTTGCACTGGTACTGCCCCCATGGCATAGCCACAGGTACTGCCACAGGTACGTGGTTTGTAGTTTGAGACACATGATCCTACCATGCCAACAGAAACATATGCAGCAAAGAACAATTTGTAGTTGTGCAGTTTCCTCCCTCTTGAAACCTTAAAACAAGTTTTAGTGGTGGAAACAACAGTCTAATCTCCATTAGGAACTTGCAGTAATACAACCATGTTTTTTCCTTGTCATGGGAAAAACAACTACTGAGATGAAACAGCCAGTTCTCACCACAGATGACAGAATAATATGAAGAATTCCACAAAAGTCATTCCATACACACCAGTAGCACCCAGTGGCTTAAAGCACAGCAGACAGCACACACTGGATATGGTTGTACTGGGCTTGGGCTGATACAAAGAAAACTGAATTCATCTCAGCCTCTCAGCCATACGGTGCTGTGTTTTACACTGGTGACCAGCACTGACAACATGCCAGTATTTTAGCTGCTGCTGAGCAGTGCTTGCACAATTATCAAATCTCCCAGAAATAAGCGTCAATAAACAATGTAGCTTTTCTTTCAGAAAGTTTTCTTTCTTTTTAAAATGTAGTAGCCATGTAAAGCTTGTATTAAGAATGACTCATCTAGACTGGAAGAGGAAAGTTTCCAGTCCCAGCAGTAGTTTAGTTTCAAACTCCAAAATCTGAAGAAAAATAAACCCAGCATTTTTCTCTCTACCACCTTCAGAGTCAGGTTCATTTCAAACTTACCATATGCACAGTGAAAAGATCTTGTCGATTCAACATTGGCAGGAAATAGGACCAGGCAGTGTTTTTACCACGTTTTGCATAATCAAAGAAGATAGACACACGCTGGTGGTTTTCCTGTAAAAGTTGGGAGAGGGGAAAAAGATGAGAGACGTCCAAAAGCACTCGACATAAAGCAGCTACTTGCTCCTCATCATGGGGGCATACATTATCAGTGTGTTATCATGGCTTGTAACAGCCCATGGAAGTTTTGCCATTTGACAGTTACTTGGGGATACAGTTCGTTTCAGCACTCCAACATTAAGATTTGGGGCAGGGGTGTGGAAACAAGTTTTGAAACACTAGTTACACTGCAGTACTCCAGCACCTGCTTGAGTAAAAATGGATGTTATCTTTTTGAGCAAGCAATCAGAATGAGAGAAACAAGAGACTAGCTAAATACTGCCATTTTCCAGAGGAACACTACTCTTGATCCAATCAATTATGCTTGAATAAAGTCCACACAGAGTTGTCTGTGTATTGCTCCTTCCACACAAAAGCCCGTTGTTCAACTTGGCTGCATGTGCTACACATGAAACTTCAGAGACATAAATTAGCCCTGCCTCTCTATTCTTCTCAATGGGAAGCTAGCTCTTCTCTCCCAGGTGAAGCTGCCACTGTTTCAGCTGTTACCTCAGACAATCTGTATACCTGGGAGAGGACAATTCTGTTCCCCACAGCTTCTAGGCTGAACCACAAGAGACCACAAGCATCCGAACCTGGGCACTACGCAGAGTTTCTTCAAGTGTTTCACCCAATAACCACTGTGAGAAGCAGCTATTGTAGTTCTCCTTCAAGCAGACCAGACCCCAATAGTCTAGAATATAGACAGTCTTCCAAAAAATCAAATGCCTGGATTCTTGCTTTTCCTCAGCATTTCCATATACTTTCTAGCCTGGTGAATAGTAAGCTTTCATTCTAAAGAGATGTGTCCCTATTGAAGTCAAGTTACTAGAACCAAGTGTACAACTATCAAGGAAGGTAAAAAATTGTTTGAAATGCTGTAATTAGGAAACTCACATGAGAACAGTATCTTAGTCTCCATTACCCAATGAATTAAGTTTACCAGCTCCCTAGCTGAAGGGCTTTCCACCATCATTCAGCACCCTATTATTAATTCTAAGGACCAAGAATCTGCTTGTTGGATTATGATCAGTTCAGCACAAAATGTATCCATGACCCAAACACTGGCATAGTACTAAGCATCAGAGTTGCAACCAATCCTTCCTTTAAAGTACCACAGTTACTACACTACATGGGAGCTGCAAACTGCTGTCCTGACCACTGACTGAGGAAGGTCAGGAGTCACAAGTTCTCACAGTCATAACCCTTACAGTGATTAGTGCTCTATAAGTCATCTACCAAGAAGCACTCAGAAACCTTCTCAAAAGTTATTGTTCAAACTATGAAACAGAGTGAAACATCAAGAGCATAGTGCCTTGGTGGACAGCCTCCACTCTGAGTGCTAGTTTGATTTAAAACAATAGCAGTTTGATCTAGTATGTCAGTTAGTATCTACTGTTGTGCTACACAGACTCTAGCTAAAACAATCAAACCCCAACAAGATCAATGTGTTCAGCTTACAACATAACTGAGGAGACAGACATGACTGGAAGTGGAAAAGCTGAGATAGTTTTGACATACTGCCAATCAGAAGACTAGGCTGCTTTGATGTTAAGGGTGAGGGTAAAGACACAAGGGAAGGAGCGGAGAACTGCCTATGGCCCTGAAGTACATAGTGCAGCACATTCCCAGGCAGCTGGCTACCCTGATAAAAAGGAAATCCTGAAGCTCTCACACCAACAGTTGAATAATTTAGCATCTGTCATTTCTGAAGCAGCATAATGAAGCTCACTTGGATGGTACTGCAACCGGCACAGGTTCTTAAAGACTTCATAATTAACAGACTGTGCAGTGTGACGGGGTCACTGATCCGGAGAAATTGTTCCAAGTATTTATCATGTGAATAGAATAAGAAATGTTTCCTCAGGGATTTCAGTATGCTAACACTCTCCACCTCCAGAAATAAGCAGAATGGTGATATTCTTGTAAGGCAATCACCACATTAATTTAACTTCTGCCAGCTTCCAAAAAAATAAATCATTCTTAGAATGATGATTAAACCTGTAAGTAGAATTGCTGGAAGAAGCCTAGACACCCAGGTAGGCTTTTTATGTGCTCAAAACACAGTTGGTATGATTTTTACAACCTCACAAGAAAAGCACAGGAAGATAATAGAAGAACCACAGTTATTATCAATACAGACAAAAGCTGGAAATTGTTACCTACAATAGTTTCTAGAAGTTTCACCTTTCAAGTGCTCTTTGTTCATCAAATGGAACTGCAATGAACGTTCTTGCTCAAAACTATTTTACTGAAAGAGTCAGTGGCACCATGACAGGCCATGTCCTTGAACAATGCCCCATATGCTGCTTTCTGACAAGAATCTTACACCCCAAAAATGTGCAACCAAGAGCCTACAAGGCATTGCTGACAGCGTGTTCTACCATCTGAACGTGGCCAAAAGACCATGTTCTGCACCAAACAGGTCCTGATTCAGCCTTGCCCAGCAGAGATGTGGAGGGCTAGGCAGCTTTGGGATGATGCCATGCAGACAACTGCACACAAACCCTCTTTGCCAGCAGCAGGATACACCTGAATAATGAAGTCATAATAGAGCACTGCAAAAGCCAGTGCAGCCTTGCACAATTTCTAAAGTGAAAGAGGCATCCGATTTCAAACAAAAGCAAGCCCATACTTTGCACCAACACCTCTGCTCTCCTCTATCACTATGAAACCTGGACAATTAAAAGTCAGTACGGTTAAGAATTCCACACATGACACTTCTGTGGTAGCATAAGGCCCTGAAAATGGAAATGTCAGTCCATGGTCATAAAAATCAAGAAATCATCTAGATATATGACAGAACCAATAGAGCAATTAAGAGATTACTCAAAACTACTTTCAGTGACCACCTACAACTAACACAGTTGTTCAAGAGTGAGACAGTGAAAACCTTTACCTGTGAGGTACTAATTCCAGAGCACAGGAAACAGTATCACGGCTACTGACGATGTGCTAATGTCAAAGCACATAAGCAAAACAAGATCTATTAATACAAAAAGCTCCAAAGAGCAGCAAGTGAAAGGATTACTTCTACAGCCACCATCTCCTCACAAAAAAATTAAAAGCCATTCCTCATAAAAGTAGTCATAAAAAACAGAGATCTTGCACACTAATACAAAGTTTGTCATCAAATGCATAGACCAAAACAAAGCACTCGCAACCCAGTGATCTAATCAAGCAACAATACTGAGGGCCCCTTTCATCTTCTCTGCTTCTTGATGTTTGCATTGCACTTGAGAAAAAGTAAATCTAAAGAAAAGAGGAAGAGGGTCATAGTGACAAAGCTGCAGACTGGCAGGAATAAACCACTGCCACCCCCACTATTATTCTCACAGTCAGGGCACTCACGTGGGGCTCTAACGGGTAGACAGGCACTAGAAAGAATACCCTAATCCCCCCTGACACCTGCTGAGGAGAAGGCCACACTCTGCAACCCTGCTGACAATCCTGAATACTCAGAGCTGGAATCAGAACCCACACGGTTCACCTCCTAGGTCAATGCCCTAACCTGTTATCACTAGTCACATTTCACTGCAACTGCGTATTAAGTATAACATAAAACAGCAGAAGAAAAACTGTCAGACATCCAGATACTCTAACTGAATACCAGGAGGAAACCTCACACAACCCATTTTGTTATCACTCCAACCACTTTCTCAGTCTACTAGAGGGCAAAGAAAAGCAAAAGCTGGGTTATCTGATTGAGTAAAGTTCCCTCCTGACTCGTCCAGGTCAGAAAAATAGTCCTGACACCAAATGCAATATCCTACCCTTATAAGTGACAGGATCCCACAGCTACAAAGAGCTCTAACACTCATTCAATCAGAAGTTCCTGTTCTATAACTAAACCATAAAGAACTTCAGGACCCATCCTAAACAGTGTAGCTTATGTTGGAAACACGAAGCTGCAGCAAATACCCCTTCTTGCTCAAGCTGGCCAAATCAACACCTTTACAGGAAAAGCTTCGAGTTAGATGTTGTACCTTGTCTATACAAGAGTAAAGGGTGGAAGCTACAAATCATGCCTGAACATCCAATTTTTGCATCAAACATGGTTGAGAGACAACAGACAAGCATACAAATATGTTTTATTTCCAGAATATGAACATACATGTTTACAACTTCAGTGCTAGCATTTAACTTCTGAAAACAAGATCTGAAAATTTAAAAGAATCTTTTTAATATAGTATGACAAACAACTGGAGAGACCTGAATTAGGCAAAGGAAACATTCAAGTACGCATTTAAAGACTGAAAAAATAAGACAAGTTATTGACCTACTTGCAACATATCATCAACCATAGTCAGAATGTACTGAACCGTCTGTTCCTTGGAGATATGAGTCATCAAGTTTATAAATGTTTTAGCACACTAGAAAAATGAGAGAGACATTAAAATTAATATTAGTGATTGTCTTCACTCCTTTTGGTAATATAAAACAGGACCTCATTGATTCAGTTAAAGTCTGACATAAACATTGAGCATCCCAACACCTTATTCAACCACAATAGCAGATGAATACATTTGGCATTATATTACAAAGAAAATTTCCTGTCAGAGTCATCATTACCCTTTACAAACTCTTTCATGGCTCTCAAATGGAATAACAAGAACTCACTAGTGAAAAATCAGCAAGTTGCTTTGTTGAAAGACTGATTAGAAAAAATCTCCATCACCATCTTTTTTTTTTAATGGCAGGCAGTAAAAGAACTAAATAAATTGACAAAACAGCAACAAATTTGAACAGAGATAGGGAAGACAGGTCGATTTTACCTGTGCACTTCCTATACCTTGTAGGCAAATCTTTATTCATATTTGAGCTGTTTTCTGCCTCCTGAACAACTCTACAATTTCAGCAACAGATGTAAGTTGGAACAGACACAATGCTACTTTTTACATGACCTCCTTCCCTTTCACCACATACAACTAAAATTGAAATAAAAATGGAATGCTGAACTGCTAGGCTGTAGTTATATAGTGGCATATAAAGCTCACCATATATGCTTTTGTCACAATGCATAGGGGCCAATACACACAATACAATTTGGGGGGGAAAACCCAACAGAACAGCCTAAAATTAAAGCAGAAAAAAAAGGTTGGAAAGTTTTCCATCCTGAATGCATCTCCTACTTTTCATCTTCCTCCCTGCTTCCCCCAACCTTCTTGACATCTGAACTTTCTAGAGCCTCAGGCTTTGAGGCTGAGATTCTACTGTTTCATAGATCATGAGAGTGTTGTTTGACATCTTGCCTGGACTCCCTAAACTAAATGGCACTGGTCACCTATCAATCTTCCATCAGCTCTATCCAATGCAGATGTCTCCTATCTTACCGTGTCTAAGTGACACTAGACACCTGCGTCTAATTGAATTCCCTTAGCAGTCAGTGGAGTCCAGTAATCACAATTGTCCAGCTAACAGAGCTGAAATGCCACTGGTAGCAGCCCTCAATAAAAAAAAAAAGGCTCAAGTACAAGTGTAAATGGTCAAGTAAATCAGGATGAGAAAAGACATGAGGTAGCTTGTCCCACAACAGAGTCTTTTAAAGGCTTACAATAGATATTTAGTAGGCTTTTAAAAGAATGTCCAACCTATATCAAAAAACAGGTCATAATAATCAAGTTTTACACTTCTTCCACAGCACCTTAACTATATACAGCCAACATTAAAGCAGAATTAGTATGAAAAATTTCCTCCCATCCTCCCCAAAAGATACATTATTAAAAGAAAGGAAAGTTACTTGATTGCCTTCTGTTTGCAGCAACTCCTGTTTTTCTTCTGGATTTCTCTTCTGTTCAAATCTTTGAATAAATTCACAGTCTTCACCTGAAATCATCTGCCCTCTGAAAAGCAAATTATGAAACCATAAGCAACAAGAACAGTAAGTCACTTCAAACTGTATTTGACTTAGATGGCTAAACTTGAGTAGCAGGCAGCTTCTATAAGACACCATGTTGGACAGAGGCATTTCCAACTGACTCTAAGATGGACCCACCGCTGGCTAAAGTTGAGCCCATCTGGGATGGGGATAGCACCTCTGGGAGAAAAGTTAAGAAAGGGGAAAACACTGATGCACATCAGCAGCTGAGGGAGAGGAGTGAGAACATGCGAGAGGAGCAGCTCTGCACACACCCGGGTCAGTGAAGGAGGGGGACAAGGTGCTCTAGGCACCAGAGCAGATTACCCTGCAGCCCCTGGAAAAGACCATGGTGAGGCAGGCTGTCCCCCTGCAGCCCATGGAGGATGATGGAGAGTAGAGATTCCACCTGCAGCCCATGGAGGACCCATGCCAAAGCAGGTATGTATGCCCTAAAGGAAGCTGCAGCCTATGGAAAGCCCACGCTAGTGCAGGCTCTTGGCAGGATCTGTGACCGTGGAGAAGAGCCTACACTGGGGCAGGTTTCTTGCAACCCCACAGGAGGGTCTATACTGGATCAGTCCACTATCCATGGGCTACTTCCTTCAAGAAAGACCCACACTGGTGTAGTTTGTGAGGGTCTGTAACCAGTGGGTGGGATTCCGATGGAGCAGAACAGCATCATAAAGAAAGAGGAGCAGAAAGTGTTATGAACCATCCACACCCCCATTCCCCGTCCCCCTACATTGCTTGGGATGAGAAGGTAAGAAGTTGGGAGTGGAGTTGAGCCTAAGAAGAAGCAAGTTTTTTTGATATTTGTTCTTATTTCTCATTATTGTAATCCATTTAATTGGTAATAAATTAATTTAACTTCCCCAAACAGAGCCTGCTTTGCCCACACTGGTAACTGCCAACTCATTTCCCTGTACTTATCTTGACCCAAGAACTTTCTGTTGTATTTCTCCCTCTGTTCTTTTGAATGAGGGAGAGCGGTAAGAGCAGCTTGGTGAGCAACCAGTGGCCAGCAAGGTGAAGAACCCACCAAACAAGCCTTATTTTCTTCAACTTGGTATCTCAACAGCATTGTTTTAAGTTCTACTGTGGGAGACAGGATTCATAAAGAACTCCTTTCTGCAAAAGGTCTTACGTACTAACAATTTTAAACAAATGACAGAATAAACTCTCCAAAGCTTTCCTTATGCATGGCCTCTGTTCAACAGCATTCTCTAAATAATTCTTAAACTTCTAGAGGCCAAACACAACTGTCAGTGGAAATAGAGGTAAGAACTTAAATACACACAGCTAGCACATTATGCCAAAGTTGTAATACAGAACATGAGTAATAGTCGAATCTCACTGGAAATAGGCAGGAAGATAAAGTTAGTTATTATAATAAATTTGCCATAAATGCTGAGAAGAATTTTAAGGAGTACAGAGAACTCTGTTCCTAATGTATTGTTAGCTTTCACTAGTTATGACCTTTCAGCTTTTCCTGGTAGTTTAAAAAACTGATAGGCATGCAAGCTCATCCAAACACAGAGTGATGGCACTTAATATAGTAAAACACTGTGGGCACCTAGAAGCTAAGAGATCTCCACTGACCTCCTTAACTTAATATTGAAGGGTTACTGCCATCATCAAGGCCATTTCAGAAAGCTGTTGACTCAGCTGAGGACCTGGCAGAACAGCAGTTGTGGTTTTGTTACAATACAAAGCTTGCCATCACAACAAATAACAAACTTGTCAAAATTGTACAGCCAGGTAAGAAAACTAATTTTAAATCAAGCTTCACTAGGTTACTACCAGGATTGCTTCAGGAAACAAGACAATCGTGCACTTCATCATCAACACAGAAGTCACAAGGGATGAGAGTATCAGACATTGCTCCATTTCAGTTATTTCTAAGACCCATCTCCTCTTACATTTCCACTGAGTCAAATACCTCTTCCACTTCGCAAAGCTATATAGCACAGAGTCTTTTAATCCATCTTTTCCACATTCCAGGGCAGTTGCCAGATGTTCCACAAAAGGTCCCATTAAAATCCTTGTAAGCTTACAGAAAATGTTCACGTTTCACTTTTATTTGTTGGGTTGTTTGTTTGCTTTTTAATTTCTTGAAACACAAACATAAACAAGAACTACAATGTGCTCTTATCTCTCATCTTGCTTAAGTTGTGATCAGGCCATCCTCAAGACATAACCAAGCCATCTTTTACCTATTTACTTTTCAAGCAAAGAACACAAGGAGTTCAGAACCACGTACACTATTCCAGTGTTCCAGCTGCTTTGTAAGAAATATCCTTACATGCACTGACAGAAGGCAACTAAGACTTACTAGATAGAAGATTCAGAAAGCCAGTGGTAGTCCTCAACCAATTTCTACTAAAGCCTAGCTAGTTATGGACAAAAAAGTAATTAGCCAATAACAATCACACTGCTACCACATACTTTCTAGACTGATTCATGCTCTGTCTTGCCTATGAAGGATGGATTTGAGTAGTTGTTGAAAGACAAGGACAATTCATTCACCACAAACACTGGACTCCACGACCTGTAACTAGAAGCCTCTCATACTGCTGGCCAAGCCAGGGACTCCTGGATGATACTGACATAAAAGTAACCAGATGAGCAGCTTGTTTGTGAGGCTATTGCCATTCAGGAAGCACTGCAAAGATGACATCAGGTAAATCCTTAAATTTTAGCCTTAAGGCTTGAAAAAGGCTCTTCAGTTCAGGAAGAGANGAGTTCAGAACCACGTACACTATTCCAGTGTTCCAGCTGCTTTGTAAGAAATATCCTTACATGCACTGACAGAAGGCAACTAAGACTTACTAGATAGAAGATTCAGAAAGCCAGTGGTAGTCCTCAACCAATTTCTACTAAAGCCTAGCTAGTTATGGACAAAAAAGTAATTAGCCAATAACAATCACACTGCTACCACATACTTTCTAGACTGATTCATGCTCTGTCTTGCCTATGAAGGATGGATTTGAGTAGTTGTTGAAAGACAAGGACAATTCATTCACCACAAACACTGGACTCCACGACCTGTAACTAGAAGCCTCTCATACTGCTGGCCAAGCCAGGGACTCCTGGATGATACTGACATAAACGTAACCAGATGAGCAGCTTGTTTGCGAGGCTATTGCCATTCAGGAAGCACTGCAAAGATGACATCAGGTAAATCCTTAAATTTTAGCCTTAAGGCTTGAAAAAGGCTCTTCAGTTCAGGAAGAGATGCTTCTTTATAGCAAGGCAGCAAGGCCATTAGAATAAGTCTACCAAACCTGTCAGGGAAAAAAGCTTTCAAGTTTTTGCTGGCATCTTCCATCAGACCACAGGGGAAAATAAAAAAGGAAAAAAAAGTGTGGGCATTGATATTGCCTAACTGCTGAAGTCTGGGTTTTACTTTTCATTGCTTTTTAAGTACCATTCAAAAGACACTTGCCAACCCATACAAAACAGTACAAGGGATTTGACAGCTTTGTAAGCAAGCTGTTCATATTTTATTGGGATCTCCTAAGTCTGATTAACAGTTGGAGTAATTTCAAATGCATCCATTTTGATTCATCTCATTTTAAAATTGAAATAATTGATTATTTCTTTTTCAGTAGTAAAACTTAGCAACTTCTTATTTTCCATGATATGTTCACACCCTATTTTATCAACAGTTAAAAGTCTCTTTAACTGCACTTCAGCTGCCTCAGTAAGTCAGGTTTAGACCAGGAGACCACATTTTAAAGCTTTGCAATTGAGATACTAAGGCCTTTGAGAGCCTGAGCTACAAGAGCACAAACTGAAATTATGTAAGATTAAGAAAGCATGAACGTGCAAGTACATCATTTTTAAACCCTCTTGGTCTCCCAATATGATTCAGAAACTTGTGATTCCTTCTTTTTATTGTGCATTTCCTCCAGCAGCTCTTGTTCCTTTTTTTGTTGTTCAAATGATTTAACAAAAGTAATTCTGGAGGTTGGGGACTTTGGTTGTTTCGTTTTTAATTTTGGAGCTGTCAGAAAATAGATAATTTATAAGAATTCACAAATAAATATATATATGTGTGTGTGTGCGTGTGTATTTGTGAAAAGTACTTGAAGACACATAGAAAACCAAGTCTAAATTAGCCATCAGGTATCTCACCTTTATCATCAAATGTTGTATACCTAGAAAATCTACAGTGCAGCAAGATGAAAGTTAAATGCTGAAACAAACGCACTTTTCCACAGAACTCAGTTATTACCCTTAGAAATCAAAACCAAACTTGCTTCAGACCCTCCAAAGGTTTTCTGACACCCAGAGGCAAATGCTGAAAGCAACCATACAATTCACACCACCACATGGTATTTTCAACTAGCAGAGGGCATCAACACTTCTAAACTGCTACAAGTGTCAAGATCCACAGGCAGAAAAGTCTGTACAGAACTAATGGCCGCAACTACATTTAGTTTGGAGAAGTTTGGCAGACCTACACATCTCCTTCCACTGTTCCAAGTTTTGCTACTCTCTTCTCCCTCAGACACACGCAATAACTAGAATTCAACACAAAGAAAGTATAAGTTTTAGCATTATTTTTTTCCTACAGCCTAGTTTTGAAGTGCACAATTTGCCACTGTGTTCACTGGTTATATGTACAGTTATCATACCTAAATACTTCATTTTTGTGCCAAAGGTACACACAGAAAACATCAAACGTTTGCATAGTTTGACATTTAGAGTTACAAGCTTCAGAAACTGAGTAAAAGAACATGCCAGTTAATCTTTAGCTTGAACTGACCCTACAAGAGAAGCCAGGCTACTAGAGCCTAGCTATTAGTCAGTCATCTTACTTTAGCACTCAAGAGCACAGAGTGAATAAAAGAACTTCAGAAGTCTCTCATGTCTGTAAGTATCTTTATACACATACAACTGTCACAGACAGATTTAAAAACTAAAAAAAAAAGCTTCAGAATTGTGTGTGAAGTTCTTTAATTCCAACTACATAAACATTATCTGTAGTTTAAGGAACACAAATTATGTCATTCCTGAGTTGACACGTTAATATAGGGAAAACAAATATAAATCTCTTGCCTCTTACATAAATACACCTGAAGACTTGAAGTATGCCTCTGAATTTATCCAAAAGCTTACTATAACTGAACAGCAGCTCAGAAGAAAGCAAGAGAAGTGTCCTTCAACATCATCACCCTAGAAGGAAAGGAAGCCATCCAGAGGGATCTTGACAGGCTGGAAAGATGGGCCCAGGGGAACCTAATGAGGTTCAACACTGCTAAGCGTCAGGTGTTGCACTTGGGCCAGAAGAATCCCAGACATAGATACAGACTGGGAGAAGAGCTTCTTGAGAGTAGCCCTGCTGAGGAGGACTTGGGGATTCTGGTGGATGAGAAACTTAATATGAGCCAGCAGTGTGCTCTTGCAGCTCGCAAGGCCAATGGGATCCTGGGCTCCATTAGAAGAGGGGTGGCCAGCAGGGACAGGGAGGTGATTGTCCCTCTCTACTCTGCCCTCGTGAGGCCCCATCTGGAGTACTGTGTCCAGATCTGGGGCCCCCAATACAAGAAAGATGTGGAACTGTTGGAGAGGGTTCAGAGGAGGGCCACGAAGATGATTAGAGGGCTGGAGCACCTGCCCTACAAAGAGAGGCTGACGGAGCTGGGCTTGTTCAGCCTGGAGAAGAGAAGGCTGCGAGGGGACCTCATTGCAGCCTCCCAGTACCTGAAGGGAGCTTATAAGCAGGAGAGGATTCAACTTTTTAGAAGGATAGACAATGGCAGGACAAGGGGGAATGGATTAAAACTAAAGGAAGGAAGGTTTAGATTAGATATGAGGGGGAAGTATTTTACAGAAAGAGTGGTGAGGTGCTGGAACAGGCTGCCCAGAGAGGTGGTGGATGCCCCGTCCCTGGAGATGTTCAAGGCCAGGTTGGATGGGGCCCTAACAGATTCATTAGAGGCAAACCATTTCCAGTCATTAATAATGTACTTCATTGCAGAAATGAGTCAAAAGAACTCCACTGACTTTTCAACCAATCCCTTAAAGCATCAGCTTCAAACATACCATCAAGTCCAAACCTGGCTGTTGTAAAAGGGACATGTCCAAAAAACAGGTATAATTTTATTTCTTCTTTAGAAGCACTAGAAGTCCTGCTGATGTTTTCCAATAACTAATGATAAACTCCTCAGCCAAGGAACTACAGTTATCTTCACACTGCTCCACAATCCCTCTGGCAATATTTAAGTTCACCCTTGAAGCTACCTTAGCTAGACAGCCAGACTGTTATCAGTAAATACAAGAAACAAAGATTACATTTGTTTCAGAGCTGTAACAAACAGGACATGCTGTCATTGACATAGAGGTCACCAAGCACTGAACAGTCTCACATCAGGATCACAAACACTTGCCAGATGTGCTACAGTAGCCTCCGAAACCGGCTAACCCATCAAATAGAAGAAAATAATTAGTACATCATTCTTTCATAGTTTCCAGAACAAACTGTACATCTAGAGTTTGATCAAGAACCATTTCAAACCTGACAAAAGAAGTTATACAGAAAGTTACTGACAGATAAATAAACAAAACTCTCCCACCCTTATTCAGCAGCAGAAACAATCCCAAGAATGAAGGCACATTATAAGTGGTAGACCACATAAAAGCCAGTCAAGCAATTAATTCTGCAAACGTATTCAAAATACAGTTCCTTGCAAAACAGAACCATCCCATATACCAACAAAAGCAATCGATGAAACTCATCATCCTTACAGTCTGAACCACTAGAGACACGGTGAAAAAGACTACCCCATGTTTGCTTAGACCAACAGTGAACAATTGTACTCCCACTTTCACCCCAACTGCAAGCTAGCTGTTCACTTGCCACCAGGACAGCACGGGAACAGCTGCCCAGGCTTCCCTACGTGCTTCCCATCAGAAGGATAACAGGGCACACAGTGACAGCAAAAGCCACCTAGGCTGCCTGACAGCTGCTTGGTAGCTGCAACTGGCAAGTTACCACGTCAGCCTCACTCTTCCACCTGCAAAGGCATTGTACTGTCACACTGCAAACTAAGCAAGGGACTGATCCATCTGAAAAGACAGACAAGAAAAGAGTAATTTTCAGCAGATCAGTTCCTTAATCCTGCGTATCCTGCAGATACACAATCAAAAATAACACAATCAAGGACTAGGTATTAGGGGGAAGTTTTTTTACAGAAAGAGTGGTGAGGTGCTGGAACAGGCTGCCCAGAGAGGTGGTGGATGCCCCGTCCCTGGAAGTGTTCAAGGCCAGGTTGGATGGGGCCCTGGGCAACCTTGTGTAGATCCAGGCCTGGAGGTTGGTGGCCCTGCCTGTGGCAGGGGGGTTGGAGCTCTACGATCCTTGGGGTCCCTTCCAACCTATGCCATTCTATGGTTCTATCATTGGAACAGGCAAAACGGAGCTACATAGCACGAGACAGGTAGTCATCTGTGACATTGATGACAGGTAGTCATCAATGAGATTCTACCACACTAGCATTTCTCAGCTTGCATGTGCATTTTCAAACTTTCAATATATAGCATACACTCACATATTGCAGGTATCTAAAACCAAAAAAACAGTAGCTTTTGCTAAGTCCTGTAATGTTGATAATTACTAAGCAGCAGCAGCAGAGCTTGTACCTCTAGATTTCTGCCAATTCAGTTACAGAGCAACAGACACTGAAGTAATTTGTTATTATACTTGGGCCCTCAGGAGATAACACTAACGTAGACTTTGCCAATATTCTTCACAAGAAATGCAGAGATGCAGGAACCCTGCATTCACTTTAGACTACAGAGAACTAGTTTCTTCTCCCTGCTTCCTACCTCATGCAAAAATCTATTTTCTTCAGCTTGTCCCTATCTGCTCTCAAGACAATATTCCTCTCCTACCCCCAGCACCATTATATACTTTCCATAGTAAACGCTGAGCTTACATGAAATGGTAGCACCACACTGAAGTATTTTTTCAGCTTACTCCTCAACTTACTTGCTTCAATTTTTTCTCCAGCACAATTCTTCCTTTAGTTGAGGTACAGCTTACTTTCCTACACTACCAGTTCAGTTTTACTAGAGCAACTGTACTCACATATAAGGCACTTTAGGAATAAAGATAACACATTTACATATAAGACAGCTCATGCTGTAAACTCTTCTTACATCAGTTCCTATTCAATAAGGCTAAAATTGAGAATGTCTTTTAAATTATGAGGGGGAAAAAAAAAAGGACAGTTTCACCACAGATGTGTGCATATTATTTATTATTATAGCATTCAGTTTACAAAAGCAGAATTCCTTTTCCAGTCATGAGAAAATTTTCCCCAACCATTTCCACTTAACGTGGACTTTTTCCAACAACCTCCATGGGACCAAGAGAGAATGTTCCTCACTGTTTGGGTTACACTAATGCCCCAGCGTAACCCAAAAATCCAAAAAAGTCATAACAATTAGGAGGGAAGGGAGTAGAGAATTATGGAAAGGTTTTACTTACTGGAGATACGACTGCCAGTTTACTTTGTTTGCCCGAACTTCAGCGGCTTTGGCAGCAATTATGTTTGTTGGAACAGCAGCATCTACAGCACCTCGGATATCCATCTTGATTGATAATTAAAGTGTGCCTAGAAATGCAAGTCAGATTTGAGATGTCTTATTAAAGGACTAAAAAGCAGAGTAGCTGTCCAATAATTTAAAGTAGGGTGTCAGGGGGAGATAAGCTGTTTTCAGGTGCCCCACTCCCTGAAACTGTACTTTCTAAGAAACCAGAGTTTCATACAGCATGTAAAATATGAATTCCCTAAAACAAGTAAGGCGTATCTACACGCTAAAGTGTAGCAAATCATGAGTTTGCTAAAATAGAAGATATATACCATTACTAAATAACTCCGAGTCCTGTACGTTTTCAAACAAATTACTTGAAGATGACTTGTCTGCAATGCCCAAGTAGTCCTACAGATAACAAAAGCTGCCTTCCTTCCAAGTTCAGACCGATGATAAGGGTTAAAATTCAGTGCACATCACCCCTGCCCCCAACATGTTAGGGCCGACTTAATTCAGAGTACTTATACACAGAAAAGACATGAACTACAACTTCAGGAAAAAAAAGAGTTATATAATCTATGTAACATAGGTTTTAGTTTAACTAGAAAATTAAGATCACTGCAGTACAAAAAGCAAACTGAAAAAATAGCAGCTCTTCATCAGGGCATACTACACTACCACTGACTGTGACCTTCACCACTTCTCCTTTGTCCTTCCTTTATGGCTTAATCTCCACCTGACTTTGATGCCAAAACAAGAAGCCTGTTTGCAAAGGCTTGAGACCCAGCTGGAGCAGGAATTCCTTACAAACCCAACTGCATCAAGCCTCTCCACACAGCTTACTTCTGAACTTTGTTGGTTCCCTTTCCAACAGCAAACGAGACCAAACCGGCACACTCTGCCCCATCCCTAACAAACACGCCTCGTTTGCCTGACTCAATGAAAACACGGTTCTGACAAAAGAAAAAAAAAAAAATAAAAGGGAACTTACCCTGAACAGACGGAGCAGAACTCCCCTCCCTACAAAACTACTTCCCGAGCCGACACCCACTTAATGCGCCCTTCAACGGCCGCTGAACGCTTCCCAGCTCTTACATGGCCCAGGCAGAGCCATCTGAACACCCCCCGAGCCTCAGAGGGCGACAGGGCCGGTAACAGCGGTTTCAGGC
>VZTU01009132.1:170225-191487 GCA_013400835.1 Zapornia atra
GCCTGGAGCATCTCCCCTATGAGGAAATGCTGAGTGAGCTGGGACTGTTCAGCCTAGAGAAAAGAAGACTAAGGGGGGACCTTATTAATGTTTATAAATATCTAAAGTATGGGATGCAGGGGGAAATGACCAGCTCCTTTTCAGTGGTCTGTGGAGACAGGACAAGGGGCAATGGCTGCAAGTCAGAGCACAGGAAGTTCCACACCAACACGCGGAAGAACTTTTTCCCAGTGAGGGTGACAGAGCCCTGGGACAGGCTGCCCAGGGGGGGTGGAGTCTCCTTCTCTGGAAATATTCAAGACCCGTCTGGACGCCTATCTGTGCAATCTGAGCTAGGGAGCTGCTTTGGCAGGGGGGTTGGACCCAATGATCTCTCGAGATCCCTTCCAACCCCTATGATTCTGCGATTTTTGTGCTTTCTGCCTCTCATGCTGCAATGGCACAAGCTTAACCTTTCCCCCAGCTGGAGAGTAGACTGGTGGTGCAGACCCCGGCTCCTGGTAGGGAGGCCTGGCCATGTTCCACCGTGCTTCATGGCCTGCTGCCTCACACCTCTCCCTCACCTCCTGAGGGCTTGTGTAATTGCCACACCTTGCCTTCTTTGCGAGAGATAACACCCTGCACAACTTCTTCCTGTAAAAAAACGAGCCTGTATATGTCAGGCTTTGTCTCTACAAGCGAATAGAGTGGGAAACTTTTCAGACCAAGAGCCCAAATATTTCAGAAACCACAGGCTTAAATTTCCATGCTTCCAAGAAAAAAACTTCCTTTGGCTGCTGAGTGAAGTTTTCCAGTCATACTGTGATGAAGTGCATAGACATACCCACTCCTGGTCAGAAATGATCATAGAATCATAGAATATACTGAGTTGTAAGGGACCTGTAGGGATCATCAAGTCCAATTCCTTGATCCTGAAGAGCAATTCTGCTAACATATAAGGAGGAAAGGCAGAGAAAAGATAAATAGGTCAGAGTTTTGTGTGCAAGCAGCTCAAGACAGCCGATGTAGAGCTGGCCTAGAGACATCTACAGTTAACATCTCCTTTTGCCAAGGTGTCTGTATTTTCCATGTAGGAGATGCACTATTCTTTAAATTATACCTGACCATTACCTCTATTAGTGCTTTTTAACTCCAGGAGGATCTTCATTACTGTGTCTCTGATTAATTATACTTCCACTGTAAGTTTATTTTTCTTTAAAATCAATCATTTTTCAATGCCATAGTAAGGCTGTTGATTTCTTGATAACTGAGCTTACATCCCAGGCACAGTCCAAGTAGCAGCATTTGCATTTCTTTATGCTTCAGCAGAAGAAAGCTCTCTAAGCCGTTTGCTGTCTAGTCTGTAATAAATGCATCCATTAATGTGATTCTGTGGATTACCCAGCATATGGGGCTTTGAGGTTTAATCTAATGTGTTTGTGTTCTTGCAGGTAGCTTACTTACATATATTGGTAAGAAATGCTTGCACGTCTCCTGATCTCTAGCATAGAAATCTCCACGCAATCTTGAATGGAAATCTGAAGGTTTTGAAAGCTCACTTGAATCTGAATTTTATTTCAGAAGTGAGAGACAGAATTAGGCCTTATTTTAACCAGTTCCTCTTTTACTGGTATTTGTAACTGCTGTCCCATGGTGTTCTGCATTTCCTGCTTCTGCTCTGCCTTTTTATGGCATGTTTCACTCACCACCCTTTTGCACTCTGCCATCAGGCACCTGGAATAAACACATTCACCTTTTCCACAGTCATTTCAGAACTGCATTACCACTGATGACATTACATATGACTCTCCCAGTTTTATAAATAAACAAAAGCGCAAAGGGCTTACAAAATTATCTGAGCAAGGGGTGAAGCTTTTTAAATGGGACTTGCAGAAGGAAGGCATCAAAGTGATCCTGTAAGGCACCACTGAGCCTTTATCTAACCTAGAGGCACATCAGGCTTTCCTTCTGTGAAACTTAGCTGTCCACAATGATACATCTGTCCAAACCCCAAAATGTCTCAGTACTCAAAACACTGATAACTTAGTGTCTTCTCTTTCCTATCCAGATATGGTATTCCTTCACCTTCACCCTTCAAGGCTCGCTCCAGTAGATGTTCTTAGAGTTTAGGAAACTCCTGGAAGCTGGATCAGTGCCTCTGAAAGTGCAGTTCCAGTTACCAGTTTTGAAACACATACAGTATTGCTCCCCATCATGTGCCCATCCCAGTGTCCAGCAGGGTAATGGCCCAAATACTTGCCCAGGTATGCAAAGCCATTTCTTCTGCTGAGGATCACCTGTTTCCAGGAAATCATCCAAAATACTGGACTGTAGTCTACTTTGCACAGCAGATTTTTCCACACCATTCTGACTTAACCCAAGCACCACCATCCAAGTGCAAATACACACAGGATTGTGATTCTCTCACTTCTAGTCCTTGTTTCCAGTATTGTTCAGTAGTTTATAGCCTGGTGTGTTCAGGTGAGAAATACAAAGTCATGGTTTCTGCTTGGTGCCCAAAGTGATACCTTATTTGGGTCATCAGTGGTTCTTTTTTTTTTCTGGTAGCAGACTACTTTTTTGGCCTAATTGCACTACCTGCAAGAGTCCAGCACAGAATTACAGAATCACAGAATCACAAGGTTGGAAAAGACCTTTAAGATCATCGAGTCCAACCGTTCCTGTCCTACGCTAAACCATATCCCTAAGTACCTCATCTACCCTTTTTTTAAACACATCCAGGGAAGGTGACTCAACCCCCTCCCTGGGCAGCCTGTTCCAGGCCCTGACAACTCTTTCAGTGAAAAATTTTTTCCTAACATCTAATCTGAGCCTGCCCTGGCACAGCTTTATGCCATTTCCCCTTGTCCTATCTCCTTGTCACCTGGCTGAAGAGACCATCGCCCACCTCTCCACAACCTCTCTTCAGGTAGTTGTAGGTGGTGATACGGTCTCCCCTCAGCCTCCTCTTCTCCAGACTAAACATCCCCAGCTCCCTCAGCTGCTCCTCATATGATTTGCCCTCCAGCCTTTTCACCAGCCTGGTTGCCCTTCTCTGAACTTGCTCAAGGACCTCAATGTCCTTCTTATGGTGGGGAGCCCAGAACTGGACAGAGGACTCAAGGTGCAGCCTCACCAATACTGAGTACAGGGTCAACCATCCATTCAGTCTGGCTAAAAGAAGACAGATTGCTCTTTGCAGTTGAAATGTTGATGCTGCAGCAACATGGTCATTTTTCTATAGAAAAGAACTTTGAAAAGCTATGGTTTAACATGTTAACAGTGGAACACCTTCCTTATGAGGAAAGGCTGAAGGAGCTGGGCCTCTTTAGCTTAGAGGAGACTGAGAGGTGACCTTATTAATATTTATAAGCATGTAAAGGGCGAGAGTCAGGATGGAGCCAGGCTCTTCTCAGTGATGGCCAGTGATAGGACAAGGGGCGATGGGTGCAAGCTGGGGTACAGGAATATAAGGAGGAACTTTTTCACTGTGAGGGTGACAGAGCACTGGAACAGACTGCCCAGAGAGGTTGTGGAGTCTCTTTCTCCGGAGACATTCATATCCCATGATCCTGGATGCTGTCCTGTGCAGCCTGCTCAAGGTGACCCTGCTCTGGCAGGGGATTGGACTAGATGATCTCCAGAGGTCTCTTCCAACCCCCATCATTCTGTGACTCTGTAAAAAAAAACACATCTAATTTATTACATGCACACACACAGTGTCACTGGAGTCGGATAATGAGAAGTGTGACCTGATCTTAAAACACCTCTCCCCACCCCTCCCTCTTTAGCAGACTTAACTTTATTTATAAGTTGTCTCACTTCTTCCCCCCCCACAGGTGTCACAGGGGAGATGGGGAAAGGGAGTTTCGGTCAGTTCCTCATGAGTTGTTTTCCTTCTTAGTGGGGGTGTGGGGTGGGGGGAAATTCCTCACACCCTCCCCTGCTCCAGCATGGGCTCCCACCCACGGGAGACAGTCCTTCATAAACTCCTCCAATGTGAGTCCTTTCCCACAGGGCTTCAGCTCTTCACCAGCTGCCCCAGCATGGGGTCACTGCTATGGGGTGCAGTCATAAATATAGAATATCTCTCAGTTTCTCAGACCCAGACTGCTCCAGCCTGGTCCCCCACAGAGTCACAAGTCCCCCCAGCAAACCTGCTCCATCATGGGCCTCTCTCTTCATGGGCTGCAAGGTCCTGCCAGAAGCTTGATCCAACGCAGGTCACAGCATCTTCCATATGTCTCCACCCACTGCAGCATCCCTCTTCTCCTTCAGAACTTTGCCACGCAAAACCACACATTGGTTCTCTGAACTGAATCTTGCTAAGGGCTATGATTGGAAAAGTCTTATGCTTCAACTTTTTTGTAAGCTTTCAGGATTCAGGTTCTACAAACCAATTCTTTCAGCTAATTTTGGTTACGTCAGTGGTTGTCCATTAACTCCTGGCAGCATAGCTTCACTTGAAGTTGCTGTATTTACATGACTTTATTGATATGTGAAACAGAGAGAAAAAAATTAATTGCAGAAATAAGAGTCATCAGTTGCCAGGATCACAAAGAATAAAAATGATCTGTAGTTTAATACTAGAAAAATGAATGCAGATGAGTCATCCTCACAGTAAGACTACAGGCAGTTGGATCATGAGAGTATTTTTCTGTTCTCTTTTCCTCCTTGCAACAATGTATCATTGTCTTTCATATATTCTGCAAATTGCAGGAGAGTTTTACACACCTGCCATTTAACCTTGCAGCATTCTGAACATCAAGTAGCTGTCTCCTGCATGTCCACACAAGATTTTAGCACGTGTAGAAGAAACAGCTTATCCAAGAGAAACATATTCAGGAGGCCAGGAAAAGTGAACACACTTCTCTAATTCACAAAATACTCTTCACACATGAAAAATGGGAAAATGTGTAAAGGAGGATTTTTTTCAAATTGGTACCTGTACACTAGAAAAACAGGGAGACTAGCCTCAGCTCTAAAATCTACTATTCCTAAACCAAGTACCTCATCCTACCCTAGGGTTATTCATGGAGGGATTCAGAACAGATCTTCTGGGTCCTCAATATTCTGCTTTCCCAAGGCTTAAAACCCATTTGGCCAGGGCAGTGTGGAAAGGGACAGCATTTATATTGCATGAAAAGGGATGGATGTGAGCTGTAGGCAGGGGCTTCTTAGTGTGACTTCTTTCAGCGTGAAGCCCTCATGGGTGTGTTCCAAGAGTAGGGCATGTTTCAATTTCTTTTCCTTGTAGAATGTCACAATGCAATATTGTCAGAAAATTGGAAGTGAAGTACTGTGCAGAATCAGGAACAGAAAGGCCAGCTGAAAATTATTTATAGCCTTGAGAAGTAAAGGCATTTGTGATTAAAATACTAGAGTATGTTATTTTAGGGTGTGGGAACAAGTGTCTCTGTCTCATGAACATGAGCTTCTGTCTTGAAAGTTGGAAGGTCTCCGAGTCTCCAGCCCCTCTTTGCAACCTACAGCATATCTCCTCCTCTTACTGTCAGTCTGTGCTGCTTTGTGCCAACAGCTCTTGTCTGGACAAGGGGGACTGCACCTGAATGTGTAGAAGGAGCATCCTTCTCTGGGAAACTGCTGCAGTGCCAGGTGAGATAAAGCTCACTGCTGGGTTAAAATAATTTTAAAAAGCAATATATCCTCTAACTTCATCCTCTCTCTTAAGAAGAGGCTAGGGCAGAGCAGTGGCTCCTTGGAGGAAAAAGGAAATGCTGAGCTACCCAGTGCTGCTGACAGTAAGCCTGGCTGGAGGACAGAAAAGGTGATTACCTAAACCTCAGCAGTAACACTGCCAAAGTCAGACTTATTATCAGAGTTTACGCAACAGCTTTCTGACTGTACGATGACTTCTAGTGCAAGTCAGCTTGTCACATCAAATGCTGGAAAAAGTGTTCTCTCAGAGTTCTTCATTTTCCTCCTGAGCACTTACTGGATTTCTCTAAAAAAATGACAGAGATGTGACCGAGGCACCTCTTCTCACAAGAGATGTGATGGGGGCAGATGCCATTATATCTACATCTGCAGTACTGAACCGTCAAAACTTTGTCTTGGCAGAAAAATCATGTTGTTTTAGGCATATTTTTCAACTTGGAAAGAGATGTGGTGAACTTTCAAAACAGGCAGAATATCCCATCAGAAACTTTTAAAATGGAAGCTCTCTTGGCTCCCCATTTATAGGAAGTTCTCATTTGGAAGTTTCAGCTAACTAATAAAAGGCTAACTCAAAATATAAAAATATTAGAACTGGAAGAATTTTGAAGTGATGAATAAGTGAACAGACTGATTCTTTTCAGCACATGCTAACATATGTATGAATTTTACTTCTGTCTCCAGGGTAAAGTGTTTTAAAAGGCTCACAAATGCTTTCCCACACGAGGAACGCTATTATTTGCTTATCTCTCATTATAGTAGCATTGGTAGTGGCCAGAACAATAAACAGCATTTGCATAATTATTTGGATGAAAATTTCACAATAATTTAAGATTCCTCCTAATATTTCTGTGTTTCTCCCATCTGCATTTCAAAAAGCGCAAAGAAATAAAGAGCAAGTGAATGTTGACAAGCGGAAGGCAAGAGCCTGGCAGCCCTCTGCAAAGCTAGGAGAAATAATCTATTAATAATCTACCTGCAGTCTTAGTCTTTATATTTAGTTTGTCTCTAGCCGCAGACGTGGCTGCTACTCATGTGGTGGTGTCATTGGGGCTGGAAGGATTACCAGTAGACCATCTGTTCGGTCGGTGAGAAAAAAACGTGATTGACAGGTGCCACTGACCTAGGACAGACATCCCCATTTGGTGCTGCCTGCAGAGTGTAACTACGTGCAGAGTTGCTTCTTCCTTCAACATGTAAATGAAATACATTTGCTCTGATGTGATAGAATGTGTTCTGTGATTGTTGCAGCCCGTTCCTCTGACATGTATTCAACCACTATGTGTGTGTCTTCCTCCTTTTCAACTTACTAAAACCTACGAAGTCGTAAATCTAATCTCTAAGCTGGCACGATGCTGAGGGGATGAGGCACCACAGATATCTGAGGGCAGATAATCCTGTTTGTCTGCAGAGCCACGGAGGCTGCAGAAGAACTGACAAGCTGCAAGAGGCCCTGACATTTGCCCATTGGTGTAAGGAGGAGCCATCTCTATGTTGTTGTCATTCAGCCCAATGTCTGGGATTTGGTTTTGTTTCATCGTTAAATAGAAGTGGTGCTTCTCCAAGAAAGGTCACTGTAAAATTGGATTCAGGAACAGCCTTTTTAATTCTCGATGTGGAGGCAATTTTTGCTCTACTTCAGGACTCACAGCTACCATGCAGACAATTGCCAAGCAAAGGAGACGCTCCAAAGTGAAGATGAAGAGGATATCAAAGCAGCAGAGTGGATTTTCAAGGTAAGACGAAACCCAGGATTAGCCAGGTGTGCTGAAGGAGGGGGGAAGTGGTGAACCTGGGAAGAAATAGAATGTTCATAACAGCCGTAGACTGTCACCAAGACATCATCAGTATTCATGTCGTTTTCCTTTATGCCTGAGCCTCATCCTCTGCCCTCTATTCCTCAGCGTGTTGCATCCACAGTGACAAAGAAAGTGGCGATCCGCCTTCCTGTTAGGTGTCTGCTTTCAAACAACAAATTAAACACATCCATCTAACTCATAAAAATGATTCATACTCTGAGGAGCTGAGCTGTGGTTAAAAGGGTGAGGCAAAGCCTGTTGCTTCATGGTGTTTAGACCCTGAGGAGGTCTACATTTGTTGGTAGTTTACAAAAGAGGATATCCCAAAGAAAACATGCTGCAGTCTAATATGAAAATCTATTAGGGTGTTACAGTAAATCCTCTTTAGTGAACCTGGAGAGCTGAACCATCTTCCTTAATTAAAAACAAGAGTCATCTATGCTCTAGATTTTGTCAAAACCCCAGAGGCTGCCTGAGGGGTGAACCAGCATTATTTATGGTGAGCAGCACGTTCCTGTGCAGCACAACAGAGCAAGATCCACAGGTGGAAAAAGCCATCTTATTAAAACTTTGGTGCAGAAGTGGTGCACACGGGTGCACAGCAGGGAAGAGAATATGTTAGCAAAGTCACACACTCTTGTAGCCACAAAGTTTGGGGTTTTTTCAGTCTAACTTGGCACCAGATCGGAGAGGGACTGAGGCAGCTAGTTGAGGTTGTTGGCAGGGTTGGTGAAAAGCAAGACGGGGAGACATTCCCCATTCCCCAGTGTCTGCCCTACAGACATTCAGGTTTAAGCAAGAATTGGCTTCTCCATCCCATGTCTTTAGCCAATGCATTCCCATTTCCAAGAGGCCATTTCATTTGAATTACAGAAATACAGTCATCAGAAATCCTAAATGACTTTCACTGCTTTTGCTGAGAGGAAATACTCAGCCTGCTTTGCCACTATCAGGAAACTCTTTCTGATAATGACCCAAGTACACTCCTTTCAGAATTTCATGTCATTCTGTCTCATTATCTGTCCATTTAGCACAGGAGCCTGGGGACTTCTTGGCCCTCTTGAAGGCAGAGGGAGTTTTGTCATAGGCACAATTGGCTCCTGAATTTAACCCTTGGTAGTCATACCTTCTGAAACCCATATACCGAGTTCTTCACAGCTCTTGTCCCTGAAGATTTCTCATAAACCATCCTGTTATTTACCCCAGGTGAATCGTTCCTTTCAGCTTGGTGATGGCTTTTACAGCTCTCACCTGGTATCAGTTTGTTGCTGAGTCTCTGGGAACATGGTACACTGGACCTAGTCAGGGGCCTCACAGAGGACAACATATTATTTCTCTGTTCTGTGGGAGGATTTATCTGCAGAGGAACCTAAGTGACACTGCAAGGTTCACTTACTGTCCACAGTTCCTTAAACGCTCTGCTGGCGTGGCCCTCGTCTCTGAGGGACAAGGATTGTGCTAGTGATAGGAAGTTAGAAAGCTTACCCATCTATAAATGTGCACAGCCCTAAGGCTGGGGAACAGATAACAGGTAACAAAGACACAGAGGGTTTATGAGATTTCCTGAAACTTAGGAAATCAACTTCAAGTTTGTAAGGTTCAAGATCAGTTTGTCACTTGTACTCCCAAAATAGACAAGATCACACCAAAACTTTTTCTTTGGTGACATTGAAGCCTGCAGAAAGTTCAGATTCTCTCCAGTATGATGTTCCTGTTTGTGACACTAATCACTATAGACAAACTATGTCCTTAGACCCATACATTTGTTTGACTGTCAGGGATTTGATCAGACTGATTTCCCGGTCCTCATTAATTCCCATGTTCTCTTCCACCTTAGGTGATGTTTTGAATCCGATACTTCTGAATGTGAGACCAGTAGCTGCTTTGAGAGCAGGTTGCCATCTAATTCAACATGCCAAATAGCAAAAAAGTTGAAATATTAAATAACTTTGCCTTTTCAAAAAAACAAAACAAAAAATAGTCTTTTAACAGAATGCTTGAATTTGGTTTATTTATTCATGAACGTGCTTTCAAAGGAAACTGAATTACAAGAGAAATGTTTTTGAGACGTGGTAGGCAGTTTAAAGGCCTCTTAAATTCTCTTCATGACATTTAAATCAACTCTATGAGCTGTTTATTTCTAATCTCCATTTGCAAAACTGAATAAACTTTTTACAAGTCTCAACACAAAGATGCAAGAACTTACTTAACCCAGAGCTAATACAGACACGTTCTCATGTGCTCCCAATGTACTTTTTGCCAGTTGGCAAAATAAACACCCCAGAAACATTGCACTGCTCAGGGAGATATTGAGAGGTTACAAATAGATCACAGTATTTGCCTAATAACAACATTTGACCAAAGTCCCATTACACAGAGCTCATAGCCATCGCTTCCTCAGAACAGGACAAGAATGTTTTCCAGAGAGATGTCACTTTTAACTTTATGTTCAGGTTACATCTGGATTGGACCCATTTAAATTCAGTAGCATAATTATGATTTCTAAACATAAAGGCTCCAGATTTGGTTGGGCTTCCATGAATAATACACCTACAGACAATAAGTGACTGGGCAAGTCCATGACAACAGTGTCAGGGCAATGAGAGCACTGATAAGTCTTAATGGTCCTGACCAGCTTCACTTGGGACCTCACCCCACACCCATGGGTCCAGCAGCATTATATAAGCTCTGTCCTAGGAACCTACTCCCTGCCTGAGCTATGTTGAAGAAGAAGTGACCTCTAATTGAGTGATAGAGACCCTTGGCAAGTTTGGTGATGATACTAAGCTTAGAGGGGTGACTGATATACCAAAGGGCTGTGCTGCCATTCAGTGAGACCTGAAGAGTCAGGCAGAGATAGACCTAGTAAAATTCAGCAAATGTGTGTGTAGTGTCTTGCACCTAGGAAGGAATAACCCCAGGCACCAGTACAGGTTGGGGGTTGACCTGCTGGGAAGCAGCTCAGCAGAGAAGAACCTGGGAGTCCCTGTAGACAACAAGCTCTCCATGAGCCAGCAGTGTGACCTCATGGCCAAGCAGGCCAATGGTATCCTGGGGTGCATTAAGAAGACCATGGCCAGAAGGTCAAGGGCAGTTATTCTCCCCTTCTACTCTGTCCTGCCAGGGCCACATCTGTATTTCTGTGTCCAGTTCTGGGCTCCCCAGTTCAGGAAAGACAGGGACCTAGTGGAGAAAGTACAGCAGAGGGCTATGAGGATGATGAGGGGACTCAATGAGAAAAGGCTGAGAAGATCTGATTGATATTTCTAAATATGTAAAGCATTGATGTCAAGAGGATGGAGCCAGACTCTTCTCAGTGGTGCCAGGACAAGGGTCAGTGGGCACAAACTGAAACACAGGAAGTTCCATCTCAACAGGGCTTGATCTTGGCTGTCCATTGTCTGTGTGGGCTTGCCTGGTGATCATGGGACTTGATGTTAAACCTTGATCGGGGGGGCTGACTTCTACCCTGCAGTGATATTGCCTATGGCCCAGACCTTGCTTGCATCAGATCTGTGTCTATCCTGTTCGCCTTGCCCAAGTACTGTAGCTGGTGAGGCTCCTGTCCTTCTGGTTGTGGGATCACCTTGGATCCCTGCACTTTCCCTGAGGGAACAGCTCAGCTCTTGCTGCTCTCTGGCAAGCAGAATCCCTTCCAAATACTATAAAGGTTTATTACCTATAAGGGCTTGCTTCCCTCTGTTCCCCAAGGCACAGAGCAGAGAGGAAAGCGTAGTGTGAAATGAGAAGGTGTGCGCCAAGAAAGGAGAGCAACTACTAAGCCTCCCTTAACATCAGCCTGTAGGCTGAGGCCCGAGGAGACCCCAGGTGCACCAGCATTGCCTTCCTGTTTGCAGAATCCTACCCATTTGAGTTCTGTGTGGGAGACCAGGCAGAAACTCAAATGGCCCCAGGCACGCTGTCCAGGGGAACAGCCCAAGGGAAGCGTGGTGTCCTCTTTCCTTCACCTGTCTGATCTCAGATCTGCAGAAATCCTTTGGGTTGAAAGATGCCAAACAGTATTCCTTTGAGCTGCCTGTAGTGTGGAAGTCACTCGTGACCGTGCATAGCTCATCTGAATTATTCAGCAACTGCTGTGAATCATGTTTGGTTTGATAAAATAAGAATCCATTCTCAAACAACTCCAGAAAGGTCAAAAATCATAACATATGTTATTTGCAAAGTACAACATGCCAGTTCAACGATTGCACTGTTTTGCCAAGTAGTCTAATGTCTTCGGGTGAGGAGTGCTGTCAGTCATTAATTACTGTTAACAGTCCCTTTGAAGTCAGACACTGTCTTTATCTGTTATAAGAGTAGGAGAAGTCCTGACATTAGTAAATATACTCACCCTTTTCAGTCAATATAATCTCTCCCAAGCACATTTTCAAGTCAGGAGTGTTTATTTGGCGAAGCCTGTTTTTTCATACTTAGTCACAGTAGCATTTGTGTGCCTTAAAGCTTGTGATTGTGTCATAGGGTGTTAGGAACAAACCAAGCAGTAACTTACAGCGAGAACACACTCTTTCTGTTCTTTTGAACAGGTGTTGTGCTTAGTTAAATAAGCTGAAACATAGCTTAATAGTCACATTTTATCTAATTCTTAT
The DNA here is from genome assembly GCA_013400835.1 of Zapornia atra. Lineage (NCBI taxonomy): Eukaryota > Metazoa > Chordata > Aves > Gruiformes > Rallidae > Zapornia > Zapornia atra. The sequence continues at coordinate 182,287 of VZTU01009132.1, forward strand.
GTGTTGAGATGGGCAGAGGGAGCAAACGCCTATGGCTGTGGATTGAATCAGTTGGCAGCCAACATTCTTTGTCTCTGCCAAAATTCTTACACAGCAGATGTAAAATTTGAGACATGTTTGATGGTCTGTTTTATTCAGGAGCAATGCTGCAAAGAGACAGTATTCTGAGAGAGAAACAGGAGTATTACAGAGTATTTAGGACCACCAAATAATGAGCATCTTGTCTTATTGACAACTTCTTTGATAATGCAATATACTTTTAGGCAGGGAAAAGAGTGGGTATTTTTCTGAATAGTTACAGACTAAGATAATGAGGTAAAATCATATACAGCTGGCTTTAAAGATAATTAAATTTATTTATAGGACAAGCTGAAGAACATTATCTCTCTGTGGTCTTCTGTGCTGGTTAATTTTCTTTCCTTGACATGTGTCCTTTGTAACAAGGGTTTCTCTTGTCCCTGAAGTGTTTTTTTCTAGTTAAGAAAGGGGTACTCCTGCATATCTTTAGACTGTGTCATCCTGAAGTATAAAACCTTTTGAAACTGGCAGTGTCCAGCAAAACACTGGGGTGCATCTCATCAGCAGACCTATTAGAAAGATTAAGGCCTGTCAGCCCCCAAGCCTGCAAGAGGGGTCAGGTAGAAATTGGTAGTTTCTCTTGGTTGCAAAAGAATATGTCCAAGGAAAAACTAATTCATTATTGCTTTCAAAGTCACAAAGTAAGAGTCTGAGATTCAGTGAGAAATATCTCCATTTTTCTTTTTCACACGTATTCAGTGAGGCCCAGACCAAAATCCACAAGGAGGTCCCATGCAGCTAGATTAGAGAGTCATCATCCTTCCCCTCCCATCTGATTAGCCCAGTCCAAGCCAGGGAGGGCTCTTCTGAAAGCTGAGGCTGGCAGAGCACCTCCAGTGGATGGGCCACCAGCCTGCGAGATCAATCCATGCAAATTCAGAGCCTGTATTGCCCCTGTCTCCAAGAAATGTGCTAACAGCAGCATTCAGACCTGTGGATCTCTGGGTTGGGGCTGTGGCTCCCAAACAAAGGGCGATGTACGTACAGGGCCAAAGCAGTCCTATAACTTTCTTTGAAAGATGCAGCTTAAGTGGTATGTCCTGCAATTGAGTGTTCCTTCTGACCCTGTGAGGCAGGTCCCCATGCAGCGTGTTGGTGGGTTTTGGAGAGTGTGTGTAAATACTAAATCTGTTCATGCAGGATGAGGGAGCAGGGTCTGGTGCCTAATTTAGGTCTATGGGTCTTGCTGTGAGCCCTGGAAGACATACAACAAGCCTATGAGCTCTGAATAGTCCATCCCTGAAAGGCATACAACAAGCCACTGGTTTAAGCTAGTATTGGTGGGTAGGACTTGTTTTCACAGAAACACAGAATGGTTGGGATTGGAACAGACCTCTGGAGATCATCTATTCAACCCCCCTGCTAACGCAGGTTCAGATGGGGCAGGTTGCAAAGGATTATGTCCAGGTGGGTTTTGAAATCTCCAGAGAAGGCAACTCCACAACCTCTCTGGGCAGCCTGTCCCAGTGCTCTGTCACCCTCGGAGTGAAGAAGTTTTTCATCACGTTGAGATGGAACTTCCCATGTTCCAGTTTGTGCCCGTTGTCCTGTTACTGGTCACCACTGAAAAGAGTCTGGCCCCGTCCTCTTGACATCTGCCCTTTAGATATTTGAGTATTTATGAGATCCCCTCTCAATCTTCTCCACTTTTTCACTGGTTTTTTGCTACCCCAGGCAGCCTTGCAGAGACCATCCATGTTTGGCTTGGAGTTTTCTTTTCCCTGTGTTTCTTCTGAATGTCCTTAGTGTGCAAGTCTGCTCCAGGCAGCTCAAACACATACACTCCTGTAAAAATGGTATGATTTCATCTTCAGCATAATACGTGAGTGTAAGAACAGAAGCATGTGGCTTCCTCAAGAATTATTCTATCCAGCAGAAAAAGTTGGGGTTTTTACTGTGTGGGTGGTTGGACAGTGGGAGAGGCTTCCCACAGAGGCTGTGAAGTCTCCATCCCTAGACATATTCAAACCCTCCTCAGCACGGTCCTACAAAGCCTTAGAGCAGGAGGTTGAACTAGATGATCTGCAGAGGCCCTTTCCAATATCAACTCTTGTGTGAAACAAAGAGCTCTTCGCAGTGTCTTTCTTTTTAAACTGTTCTGTAATTACCTGGCATAATAATACTTTTTTTAATTCATAAAAGATTTTTCACTTGCACCCAGAACCACTGCTCTGAGAATAGCTGGCTGTGTTGCTGTGTTGCTCAGCATTGTCTGTGAACCAATAATGGCTGCACAGGCAGCAATCAGGGGGCATTCTTTTGGAAAAGTTGTCAAAACAATACTGTACTGCACATTTATGGGTGGCTTACTTGCATATTAATGGTGTGCAAATTTTCAAGTCCTCAGATAATTTGTACTAATTTGCAATCATGTGTTTTTCCAATTTAGTGATTTACATATTTTGCCTTTGAAAGAGCCCTAAAACTTCCTTTCTAGCTGTGTACCTTTGAAATGGAAAAATGCAGAATCCTGGGCAGATTAGGATATTACTGCCAAAGAATGTAGTGCAAAAACCAAAAGATAAACTGTTTTTACACTAGTTCCAAAGTTTTTTCAGCAAAACAATCCTAGATTAACCTGAACTAGAGAGGCTGTTTTCATTGATACATGATGACCTTCTTAAAGTGGAACAAAATGTTGTAACCTACTCAGCCTAAATTTAAATCTACTAATTTGAGATATGGGTAACTTCAGATTTACAAATATATTCATTTAGGATACTCTTCCAGGAGCAAGAATCAACAATTTAGATAGAGGATGCTAGGGATAAACAACTCCTCTGTCTCCCTGGAAGACCATGGAGACCTTTGGGAAAAGGCAGCTAGTTTGGGCGTCTGAGTCAGGAGGAACTGACCTTTACTCACACGCAGACTGATGAGAGTAAGTGATTTCCTGAAATGAAGTACCATTGTGCAACACAAGCCCAAGAATGATGGCATACTGTTGCTGTGATTTCTGGTTTCTCCTAGAGGCCCTTATGTGGGAGAGATCACCTGAGCACAGTGTTCCCATCACACCCTGTTGAATCTCCAATACACCTCTGGTCCAATTGCAAGGGGAATTGTGGTGTGGGTTTTTCAGCTCAGATTTGTCAGGGATTTCTGAGTCCCAGAGGAATCCCTAAGTGCCAGAATAAGTTGTGCCTGATTTGCAGGTATCAGCCAGTCCATTCTAATTAGTAAATCCTTCCAGTGACCGGGGCAATGATGTGGGGTGCAGTATCATCAAAGGCAGTACTGACTGGGAGCTTAAAAGTGTTGCCTGACCTTTGCTGCTAGGATCAACCATCCCCAAGCCGTTCCTGGAACAGCTTTAACTCACCTGCTCTTTAAAACCTCACTAATACGGACTCCACAGTCGAGACAGCCTGCTCCACTTCTTCAACATCCTACCACTAAAACCCCACACTTAACCTAGATATATTAAGCCTGCAGCTTAAATCCATTGCTCCTTGCTGTATATGTAGTAAGCACGAAGAGTAATAGACTCTTTCCACTTGCCTGTTTGGATACAATGCCTGTTCCCCAGTGAGAGTTTCCTGCAGGTGGTACAAAACCACAGAAGTCATGAATCACATACGTGCTTTTCCACAGCAATTTCCACCAACAAAGAATTCAAAGAGCCTTTCAAGCCATTTAGACCTTACTCAGTCCTACATTTTGCTGGCCCCTCCTGTGCAGTAACAGGACAGCTTGTTACTCCCATTGATTTGCATCTCTTTATAATCCAGTCGAGGAAAGATGCAAAAAAGAGATCACAATATCCTACCACAAATGTCTTCATTTCAAAGCCCAGCTCGAGGTTGCTAGGTGACAACCAGGAGCATCCTCCTGAGAGGAGGTCAAAGTCAAAGCCCTACCGAGCCAGGAAAAGCAAAGGAGAGAAACCATCACTCCTCTCTCAGAGGCCACACAGGGAATAAAACCACCCTGGTTATGTTCAATATAAGTAACTGCATGTTGTATCACAAGCATTAAAACTTAACTCTGAGGCAGGCAGAATGCTGTTTTTCCATCAGCCACATGCAGAAGGTGTCCTGAAGGGTAACACTTGAGAAATGGCAAGGATCAGTGAGCAGTGTTATTCTAGTGTTAGTCTCAAAATAAAGCTAATCTAAAACACCATATCAACTGCTAAAGGTAAGAACAGCCTGCAACAAACCAGGAGCTGCCCAGTGACGCCATTCAAGCAGCAGCTGATGATCTTACAAAAATGTCACATCACTTTTCCTGGTTCACTGTTGCAAGTGTTTAATTACACTCACAAGAATGAAAATTATTCTCCAGAGTCTAGAGATGTCAGGTGTAGGCTGAGGAATTCATACGGAAGAAGGGGAATGAAAACTTCATTTTGTTATTCATTAGGCTGCCTTTGTGAACACAGCCTAATTTCAGCAAGAAGCTGTGATTTTTTCCTGTGACCACTTGTGTAATTTACTTTAGGACTCAATAAAGAACAAAACCGTTCCTGCTGCTCTGTCAACTTCACTGTTTTCTTTGAGGATAATCAAGCTAAGAGCAAAATCAGACCAAGATAGGATAAAGTATTTGTTCTTGAACTGCATAAGACTGCCATTTATTATGAGAGGTGGGAGGATTATAATATTTGAAAGTATTCATTTCTTTGCAGTGCTTGGTTTTGTAAATTCTGTGGTCTTCCCTTTTTTATTACCAAACTGGTTTGTTTTAACACAAGCGTTCTTTTGGGAGGAATGCCTTTGGGGAAGGGAATTTCCTTTGAGGGATTCCTTGCCAGTCCTGGAGTTTAGTATTCCAAATAAGCTTTGGTACACACACCCTTTGTGCCTTCTGGCATTCCGAACTTGTGCTCAGATGTGCAGGGGGCACTCAGACTGCACCAGGGAAGTGGCTGAGCATCTCCTCTCTGTCCCAGTGTCCTGGTTTTTAATTTGCAAATTCTTCATCCATTTGTTGATCCACCTTACCCAGAATTCTGCATGTCAATAAATGGGACATCTATAACAACTATATTTAATATGGGGTCTAAGTAAGAGGTTTACAGGGTGTTTCTCAGTATACATCTAGATCTTCTGGATAATTGGACATAGAATAGTTGGATAGTTCTCCAGTCAGAAGACTGATGCAATGAGTCACAGCCTTAAATGCCAGGGATGTTCTTTCAAGCTAGAATTTCTTTTTGTTTATTCATTTTTTCTTTTTTATTCTGAAAGATGGTTCCTATACTCATGACAGACTAGCCTTCCTCACTGCACTGTGTTTGCTCTGCTCATACAGACCCTGTGCAGATAAATGCATGCACTTAATTTAAGTGCAAGAATAGCATCTAATTGAATGATTTACCTGACCAACAGTGGCTTACTCAGACTATAAAATTGTTTCAGGCTCATAAAATAGCTGTGCTTGCTCAAGTGTCACTCTGGATTGTAAGCAGACACATTTTAAATAAAAAGAAAAACCAAACTCTACTGGTTTCTTACCAGCCTTTCCAAATAATCAGGAGAAGTAAGTTAAGGGTGTTACAGATCAGAGAAGAAAATATATTGCAGGCTATTGCAGGCAGGACATTTGCAGGCTCACTTTGTCTTTTCTGTGTTCAGTCAGGAGGTAGGTTTGAAATGAAGCCCAGAAAGGATATTGGGAAGGATGTTTCATCCACCCAGGAGGAGGACATGGTCTTTCAAAACAGTAGTGTAACAGAGGGAAAGGGCCACAAGCATGATCTGTTAGCAAGTTGGAAGATGAAGATGAGATACAACAATAAGTTAGCCCAGATTCCTACCCACCTACACTGCTGTTCTCCCTCTCTCAGGACACTTCTAGAACCACAGCAAAGTGCAGTGTGTTTCCAGGTGCAGGGAAATGTGACAGACATCCTCAGAGTGGCCAGATGAAAAGCTCTAGCCTGCAGAAAGGAGTGTCAGTCTCTGGGCGTCAGACAGGAGAAATATGGTCTCACAGGAACATGTCAAGTTCCTTCCCCAAAAGCTCAGTAGCTCTTGAGTTTCCACACCACCCGCCCTTTTTTTGTTTCCCCAAGAGGTCCTCTCTATCTATAACCTGTAACCTGGTATCTGTGGTGTCAAGGGAGACCTAGGAACAGATAACCATTTGTAAGTTCTAAGCCTAAAGCAAGCATGACATTTAGACAGTAATTTGTGCTGTCTGCAATCACAGCCTCTCTAATCCCGGTGCTCACTCCTATATCACAGGGATCTGTGGAAGAAAGATTAGTTACAGATTCTGCAAGGAAGGCCCCACGCCTTTCTGCTCAATTCCATGGGAGTATTTACATAACAGGGATAGCTTGACCTCTCTGAATCAGTATTTGTTCAGTTCCATTGATAACTTAGTACACTGGAGTAGATATTACCTGAAGTTTTTAATTTCCCAAATATGTTCACACCTTCTCCTCACCATCATTCTTATCAAATTAGCTCCCTTCCCTCCCATTGTCATTCACAGATCCTTTTTTAGATGCTGGAGAAGTACAGCTGGTCACCACCTCAAATAAATCTCCAATGAGACCAACACAGTTTGCTCTTCATGCCAGCACATATCAGCCTAGAACACTCTCCTTTATGATACTAACCTCTTTAACCACATATTCTTTAGCAGTCTCTCTTCATCTACTCTTTGTTCTTTTGTTCTTCTTTTTCAAAGGAATGATGGTGTATTTTAGCTCTGGTATATTTTTGTGTTCTCCACCACATCCTGTGAGTTATATTTTCTCCCATCAGCTTTTTAACAAAGCTGCTTAATTCCCCTAGTTCCTCAAGGTTTTCTAAAGCCCAAAATCTTATCAAAAGTCAGTGGCAGAAGTCACAGGAGCATCCTCAGGAGTCTGGTCAGGCTGGAATATTATTGTGCAGCCACTTTGTGCAACCAGGCTTTCAGATACACTTTGAACTCCTCCGAAACCTTGAGTTGTTCAGGAACATTGCTTCCAAATTGCCCCATTAATCTTCCTTTCTGAATTACTTCTGGAATATAACTACAAACTACTTTTCAGACCTAACAATTGCAGTCATGTCAGGTTGTGATTCTTCTTTAACTGTATTTTTTTCTTACCAAGCACCTGTGTATTAAGGATCCTGTGTAATAATTAGGTTTTGTGTGACCCAGGAATATTCCTCTGGGTCCTGGTTGGATAGGAACCCCCTGAGTGACATCAAAACTATGAAGACTTCTTTTTTTTCCCTTTGCTCATCATAAAAAAAAAAAAAAAGGAAAATATTTGTGTCCCCAGTTTTAGTTCATTTCATTTCCATCATGGGCAGAGGACCCCTAATAGCCAAAGGAGGAATAATGCTTCAGCACAAACCCTCAGCTCTTGAGGTTCCCCATGCAAACTGTAGGTGCACAGTGACACCTTATGGAAGCACATAATGAGAGTTACCGAGCAGCTTTCATTGGAAACTTGAATTTTGAAGTAGAAGATGATCTTTTTCTGGTCAACATTTTGTCCAGACGTTTGGTACAGGTTCCCTGATGTGAGAACTAACAGCACTAACAGAAAGTTGTTGTAATACGGCTTTCTTAAATCAATCCAACACTGTAGGGCTGGGGGTTTTTAATGGTTTCAAATAATTCAAAGGTTTACACACAAAAAGACCCAAAAGGTAGGATTAGGGATGTGTGTTAGCCTTGTGATCTAAAAAAATACCTAGTTGGCATTAAATGGCAATTAATTTTTAACTATTTGTTGACATACATAGGAAGAAAAGCTCAGACAGAATATGGTGAGGCTTCAATTTGCCACACACAGCAAATGAAATTGATGACGTGGTTACTTAATGCAGCTGTAGTGCAGCAAAGTGTTCATTTTTTGGTATGTGTCATATCACAATTTCTAATTAGACCTTCCTTGCCCAAGCTGCCAGCTTCCTGGGCAGTCTGTCAATCTGCCAGAACCTCTGAGTCACCAAGGACTTTAAGCACATGAGTAGTGCCACAGAACTCCATCCGAGGGCTCATGAACCCCACGGTGCCTGCATGCATCAGCTGGACTGGGGCCAGAATGGGGAGCAGAGCCATTACTGGGCTGACTGATGCTTTAAAACCCAGCATTCAGTCCTATTACTGGAAAACATCTCCATCTAATATTTAATTCCATCTCAAAGATTATGTCTCGTTAAGCTTCCTCTTCCTTAGAAGTAACAAAGATGGGATACATCGGAGTCGAAAAGAAACAGGGTTGTGAGCAGAAACAGCAGAGGCTTATTTCCAGGCTGCCTGAGTCTTCAGAGTAGAGGCTAACTGATGTAAATACTGAGGCTGACAGATTTGGAAGAACATACACCTGGGATGGGACCACCCTAAGAAAGTACATCACCCTGGAAAATAACCTCACGGTGCAAACTGCTAAGCAGAGCCATCAATAGCACATATTTCTGGCTGCATTGAGCGCTACGCCAAGGCTAACCATTGCAATAACTTTTCAAGCACTAGTCCTAACATAATGTAATCACAGGTGTTGGCACAGGACCTTGAGGAAACTTAACCCCCCAGCAAAAGACTAAGGAAAACCCTGAGCTCTACCTTTGCGCTCCTGAGCGGTAACATTTTGATGGTCCGACTGACATGGCGTTGGGATGTACCCCTGGGAAGTTCCAGGGGCACATTCGCACTTGGGCTTACACAGAATAAACTCTACTGCTGAATTAACGCATTGCTACTACTGTTGATGAAAAATCAAGTACTCACAGGCATCCCTGCATGTGGGATAAGTTACTTCTAAGTTACTCTGTGTGCTGCTGCAACCCCATGGTTAGTTTTACACGTTTGAAGACTCCAGTTTACTCTGTCTGCCATCAACACTGAACCTGCCCCTTCTACTTGAAATAAATCACTAATAGATCCATTAAGTAGCTTACAACCAATATTGAAAGAATACAAATATTTAGAATGCAAATATTTAAAAGTTCAAGAAAGTTAGTTCCCATAATATCACCTTCATTATGTTCAGTTCAAGTTGTGGTTACCTAAGGTGCATCCTCTAAATATGTATATGTATTTACATTTTAAGTTTTTAATTGAGGAATAAGACAAAGCAAATGCTAGAATACTGCAGAGATATCTACATACATATATATATGTGTTTGTGTGTATGTACATATAAAGATCTTTTATATATATATATAT